>CM060844.1:38362500-38535000 GCA_030762175.1 Metallyticus violacea
TCAAACATATCATAATTGCAGGGCAATAAGTCTGGACTATATGGAGATGTTTGATTGCTCTCCATTCAATTTCCTCGAGTTTTTCGCTCATCAAGACAGGTTTGTCTTGGAGGATAAGAACTTCCAAATCAATTGACATCTTTATCACCAATGAGCACATTTTGCCTCAACCAGAAGTTGGCAATAATAAACTGCATTTGACTATTCAATGTTCATGAAGAAAATCATTGAGCAAAATGTTCAATGGGAGAAAAACTATTATGAGAACTGTAGAGCACAGGCTTTCACGGCCAGTGTCAGTCATGTGAACTGAGCCTTCCGAGCTGTAAGGCCATGGTCCGCCATCTTCCCAAATATTTCGTCCACAACTATAGTGGACATCTTCAGTGGTGTGTTCGTTGTGATCTTCTTGGAAATGAGGCAGTGAATGACTCGTTGCTGGAATCTTTATATACAGTAACCTCCAAGGGTTCCTGAGGGAGCGGGGGGAGGTCTGGGGTTCGAATCCCACCAGAACTATCCTCCCTGATTGAGGTTTTTTTTTTCCAGGTTTTCCTCAGTCCTCATAAATGGCAAATGCAGGGGAGGTACCCTAAACTTAGGCCTGGAACGTTTCCTTCCTGAAAAAATTATTTCCTATTATATCATTTCATTTCACATATCACCAGTGTTACTGCCCGTAGTGCCTTAGTAGTAAAAACAGACATTAAACATTATTCATTCATTATATACAGTGAGGGTGCCGTGGAACTGATTGTTCTAATTGGATCACTTGGTTACGGGGGTTGAATCTAGCCTGGAACTCCTAGGTATACCAAGACAAAGAAATCATGTAAACCAATCAGCACCTAGCATCCCACTGGATGCCCAGGAGCTCCAGGCTAGATCCAACTTCTTTAACCAAGTGAATCAATTAGAGGTCAGTTCCACAGGTACTCCAACTGTATATAATTCCACCCATTCCAGCAGTGATTCAGTCACTGCTTCATCTCCAAGAAGATCATGACGAGCACACCACTGAAGAGTCCACTGAAGTCCTGCACGAAACATTTGGGAAGATGGAGAAGAATCCCATTGGATAATGGCCTTACAGCTTGAAAGGCTCTATTCACATAATGTTAAGAGAGATCATTCCCATCTGACAGGCAAACTTTTTTCTTTGACAGAAGGATTTTCCTCCTTTTCTGTCATTCCATGCCCACTTGCTTCAAATCAGGAGTAGAATGATATACCAATTTTTAATCACTGGTTGTGATTCAATGCAGAGTAATTTCTCCAGTATTAAACCAAAAGCCTATGACGTACTCTCACATGTGCTACCTTTTAAAGAGACCTCTGAGAAAAATTTGTCTGCCGTTTTACGCCCTAATTTGAATGGGACGCTGATGACCTGAGATGTTAAAGATCATCCATAAATAAATCTAATAATAATAATAATAATAATAATAATAATAATAAAAGCAACCTTTTAATCCTCAGTGAGAGTTCCAGGAACCCACTTACCAAGAATATTTGGTAATTCAAGTCATTGAACATTTCCATTACTTATAAGCAATTTCAAGAATTGTTTATATGCATGGTATGTTTTTTTTGATTGATTTATTTATGGACGCTCTTTAACAGCTCAGGTCATCAGCATCCCATTCAACTCAGGGCGTGAAATGGCCGACAAATTTTGCTCAGAGGCCTCTCTTTCAGGCTTGAGGTTCTTTTTCGTGCCGTAAATGTACGACATGGGACTCACGCTTTACTTCCCTTCCGAAGGAAGCCATACTTAGGATTTTTACGCCCCAGGAAAATCCATCAGCCCTGGCCGGGTTCGAACCCGCGATCTTGGGTTTAGGAGGTAAGTATGGTAACCACTACACCACCAGGACCGATCACATGGTATGTGAACTCCCGACTTTACAATTCCCCCCTCCCACCTCCTGTGTGTTTGTGAACTCCTTCCCTATAAATCACCTCCATTTCTCCCTTACCTTCCCTAAAAATTCCCCAATCTCAAACTATATAATAATCTGTTTCATAGTTGATGAGTGCATCTTGCTGAGACATAATGCTACTGATAAATGAAATGGCTGTGGAAGATAAACCAGTTTCCCATTACTCCTGAAATTCCCACTAATGTCTCAAAGGCATGCCTCACTCCACACCACTCACTTATAACATGTGATTCTCATTTGGCACCTAGCCCAGGGTGAGCCTTGGCCTGCTGTGGTGACATCTGCCTCCTCTACCTCCATCCTACGACTTCACTCATAGAAGGCAGTATTATGGGAGGGCATGTAATCAGCCTGCTGGCACCCTGCCAGTCGCCTATTACATGTCTTTTGTGACTGAAGAGCACTCCCTCACCATTAAGGTAGCTTCCCAATTGTCCTGACAAGACTGGGTGGACCCCATTCCAGAATCGAACCTGGGCCTCCCTGCTAGCAATCAGCAACACTAACCACTAGACCAAGGAGATTGTAACATTTGATTTATCCTTGTAAATTACAACTGCTCTGGACTCCATACTCATTAGTATTAATTTCATTCATCTTCCTGAAAAATATGGCAAATACCTTTGGGCAAAAGTTTTAAAAACAAACAAAAAATCTTGATATTGAATTTCAAAAGAAAAACTTTTGGAATCAGTATCTTTATATAACACATCCATCAGAATGATAATGCATTATCTAACCTATTGTTCTTTGCCATTATTTTATTCAGCATTTCAGTGACCTTAAGAGTCTGTTTCAGATTAGAAATAAATTCAAGGAGCAACTTTTAGACAGCAATATTACCTTGATTTGATGTTAAATAATGTAAATTTAAGATAATATTAAATAATCCATTAGTTCGGGGCATTTACTAATATTGTATATAACTTTTGATGTATGGTGCTTTTGATTTTCAGTTTCTTGGTGTGTGGTTGACGGTGCGCTACCGAAATCAGAAAGATCCTCGTGCTAACCCTAGTGCTTTCCTCTAACTAACACAAGTGCAACCAAACATGGTGTAGGTATAAGTTCCTGTAGAATGTAATATTAACATTCTGACTAATTAGCAGCCTCACCACAATTAATATTTTTAACTTAAGGAAATGTAACAGTGCATGTATTAATATTAAGATGTTTGGTTGATATGCATCAAAAGGCTTTTTAGTGCAAGAAGATAAAGGTCCATTCAGCTTGTACTATAGTAGTAAAAATAATAAGCTGGGGTCAGTTATAAAAGTTCTGCCTGTAACCTCCCTAAACACAATTTACACTATTCAGCAATTTTGTATAATGGCTATTTAAGAACTAAATATTCTACCTTAAATTTACTTAAAGCAATATTCTTTAAATTTTCACATATATGATTATGTGATTCAATAGGTAATGTTTAAAGTATATTTTCAAATAGTTTAGTTTTACAAACATTATATACTACTTGTTTTTATTTTAAGTATTTCAGATTAATTATAACATTTATAAGATTTATATTAATAATAATAATAATAATAATAATAATAATAATAATAATAATAATAATAATAATAATAAGTTAGCGTGCAATCAGGGTAAATGCAGTACATTCAATTTTTTGAAATGATTTCTACAGCTGTCTCTTTTTGGAATTGCAGTTATAATCCTGAATGCTTTCTTCTGTAATTTAAATATTATTTACTATTTTCAAAAATCCTATATAATTTTCATCTGTTGTTGCTATTAACAGTTGTATAGAAGATCATGACACTAAAATACCCATATGGAATCCATCATGGCATATTATGCAAAGTCTAACTATTTTGCAATATACCTGTTGTTACAATATATTTTTGGAACATACTCAGATTAGTAAATATTTGCACTGGAATCCATTGAGTGCAAAGATTAAATGTGTAAAAGTATTCACCTGGTTCTGCCATAGTGACTCTCAAATGTTGTCTATTAAACTTTTGAATACAAGTACAAAAAGCAATTTACGAACTGTAGCAAAATTAACTAATAATTATAATTAAATGAATAAATTGTACTTATGAAGCTGTAGACAATGAAGTGGTAATATCTTTCATTAATGTATTTGACATGTTCACACTAACTCCATTTACATACATAACACTAGGACATGTTTCTCATCAGTCAATATCTGATGATGGAAGCAATTAGCCTCTGAAACATGTTTTATTGTTATGTAAGTAAATGGAGTTAATGTGAACAAGTTGAATATATTAATGTAGGATATAATATTTATGTCAATGATTGTAAACTATAAGACTCATAATATTTTGCAAGTTGAACTATTTAAAATACACTCTATTTGAGAATTAATCATGACATGTTATGTGAATATTTGTCCACATCCTCAACTGTCATACGGCGTTGGATTGTTAGTGGGGAGATTAATTAGTTAAGCATTTGAATTGACTCTGGTGGCCTTATGATTAAACTGAATCAACTCAGACACTAACTCATCTCAAATGAAGTCAGCCCTGGTGGTCTAGGGGTAATCACATTTGCCTTGTAGACCCAAGATTGCGATGGGTTTTTTCGGGCATAAAAGTCTTAAGTATGGCTTCCTTTGGAAGAGAAGAAAGCCATAGGCCTTAAAGAAGATGCCTATGAGCAAACTTTATCGGCCATTTCACTCCCTGTATTGAATGGGATATTGATGATGAGATGTTTAAGAGCATCCGTAAATCAAACAAATCTCCAATGAATGAATGATCACATATGCTAAAGCGACAGATATTTTGAGGTCAGATATGAGATGCACTTTCAAACACACTAGTACCTTTCCTTTATCTGTTTCACTATAGTAATTAATACCTCACAATCTGCATCCAATAATTTGATTATTTCTTGCTTAGTATCTCAAAACATTATATACAATCAGCATAGAGACAACACTATTTCCAGTAGGTGATGCATATGATGCAGTGACCAAACACACAACACTTGCATGCAACAAATTTTTAAATGGTCCATCCTAAAAAATTATGGTTTGAAAAAATAAGAGCACATAAAATATATAGGTATGGTGCCTGGAGTATTGGAGAAAGAAAACTCATTAACTTTTTTCTAATTTTTTGTAAATTTATCTTATTTATGTGTACTCTTTTTGTATCAGGATTCTTTCCTAGAGTTTTAAAAATTTTCCTTAAATTCTGTAGCCACACATTGTACTGTTAGAGTAGACAACCTAACAATTCAATTAATACCTCATTATAATTCTTTTTCAAACTACATAACATATCCTTGTTAGGATTCAAACACTGGATGACCTAACTTCTTAATCTTTCTGTAGGATTTCTTAAAGAATACCAATTAAAATTTTGAAGTTGCATTCCTCACGAGATACAAAGGTTCTGTTTTATTGCACCTATATGCTTTTTATTTATAATGTCATATACTCTTATTGAAAGAAACTGAGCAGATTGTCTACAGGAACCATTTATTATACAGGCTCATTTGGCGCTTCACTGTGTAGAAATCATATATTCTGCAAACATTTCATTGAATTTCTTTTGGTGATCCGTTGCTTTCATTTTGTGGCATTTGCAGAATTTGTCTATAATATTTCTGATATGTACTATGTGTATATTATTATAAATCTTATCTTCTGAAATCTTCTGTTTCATTCAGAAATAAATCTTATTATTTATAGCATAGAATTAATTTTCAACTGATATTTCTCCTTCATGCTCACAACAAAGGGAATTCTGAACATGGCACAGATTTTTTTTTCCTTGTTATCTTGGAAAAATTCAATATTTAATATGTAGCATCTTTAAATCTTCACACATTGTCTCATATAGTTTCACCTTCTTCCACTAGATGACAGTGAAACAGTTGCTTTTAAAATGGAGTTTCTAAGTGATGTGCATATAAAAAAAAATAAGCACTTATTTGCAGAAAATGAGACCATCAGCATTGAAGGCATTTAAGAAATGTAATGGAAAGATGGGTGCATAGCTGTCAGTGATTGAATGAAAAGGATATCATCATAAAGTCAAGGCAGTCGTGGAATGTTACATTATTATTCCAGAGTCGGCAAGTAACAAGTAAACAACTCACTCTTCAACTTGATATGTCTGTCAACAGTGCCAACACAATTATTCTCCTGTTAGAATATTCAAATATTTGTGCTAAATGGATTCTTCAAAGCCTAACTGCTGATCATAAGGAACGGTGATCTATACATTGAGAGTTACTTACTTATTACAATGCTGAAGGTGGTGATTTCTTGCTCAGGCTTATTATAGGAGTGGAAAGATAATCCATGAAATAGCATCATAGAACATCTGGAATTCTAAACAGATTATTTTGGTTGATATATTGCTTCATGGTAAAACAATTATTAAGACATAGTATATGTTGAAACTCTTCAGAAGTTGAAGAGTTGTTGCAAAAATGTGACCAAAGCTAATCTTCACAACAATGCAAAGCCATACACAAGTTTACGCACCAAGAAAAAAATCACTAATGGTTTTTCCTTGTACACTCTACAATCTGAATCTTGTACCTCATTCCCATCTCTTAGATTGTGTAAAAGATGCAATCAGCAGAAGTATATTTGACATTGATTGCTATGAGGAAGCCATAGCCACAGTAAAACGATGTCTGAGAGAGAAGAATGGTAATGTGATAGCATAATACAGGCTCAGATATCTAGATGGCACAAAGCCATAGACTTATGAGGACATATTAAAAATAGCACTGAATTAAGAGTTGGGAAACAAACTGGTGTATTTGAAACTGGAATAAAACAAATTATTTGAAAAAAAAAATCGCAATCCCTCGTCAGTCCTAATCATTCAGAATGCATATTATGGTTGCCAATTTGCTTTGTTTTCTTCAGGATCAAAGTAAGGTGAAATATATATAGGAAGAATAATACACATTATGTTACAAATTTTAGATCCCTTTTTCAGAACAAACACTCACCCAAGTTTTGAAAAGATTCTGATATTTGCAAGATATGATACCCTAATCAAACTTTGATAAATTAAAACATATGGCACTCTTCATCATGAAGTCCACCGGAAACCAACATAAATTGATTGATATCTAAATACAAAAATGAACCATGATTAAAGTGTTAACCCAAAGAACTAGATATATTACTGAACCAGATATCCCACAAAATGAATTTAAACATCTACACAAAGCTCTGAAAGTAAATGGGTACAGTAATAAAGATCGATATTAATCAAGCAATAAGACCTGGACATAAGACAAGACATACTAAAGATTTCCGAGACCAACCTAAAGTCTTCTTGCTGTTTATCAAAGATGTAACAATAAGGATTGCAAGCATTGTAGCAATAAGTATTCTAAAAAAGAAAGATGTAAAAGCAGCTTTGTTTGGCTAAGTATCTAGGATTACCTCACTGCCACTCAGTAAATAAAATTCCCTGTGAGTGTGGTAAAACATACATCGGCATGGTCACACAATCATAAAACAGAGAATATGTGAGCATAAACTCAGTTTAGGCTGAATCACCAGAATGATCTGTTGTAGCTGAATGTTTTTACTGAATCCCAGAAGATCTTTGAAAGAATTGAAGTTATTGCAAGAACCAATGGTTATTTTAATTTAGCCAGAAGGGAAGCATTAAAAATAAAACATCCTTTTAACATAAACAAAGACAAGGGCTGGAGCTCAACCAGACATGAAGACTGGTTATAATCAATATCTTACACTGACCTTACACACAACCATCCCTGATCCCCACCCTACACCAAATACCAACAGAAACCCAATCCCTTTATAGCATCGCATTCACCACCGGGATTACATCAGTGCCATGTCTGCACTGATGATGCTAACCAAAGTAATTAGAGAATGCTTTGGTCTCAAAATGCACCAACGAAGACATAACAGCCTATAAGTTGAGCAGTATTAATGCTGGTTATAAAAGCATTATAGTATTACATCAGTTAAAATTGTTACATGCAAAATGTAATATCTGATAGCTGTTTAAGTATTTTATTCTATACAGATAATAAGGATTTCATTTTTATGAAATTAATTTAAATTAGGTTATCTTCAATACCTGTCGTTACTGATGAATTGCTATTGGTTGTAATATATTAGTAACTTTCTTCCTTGTAAGAATCTCATCTGCATGTATGGGGTTCTCATTACACTAAGCAATCAGGAATTGATTTTGCCAAGGAGATTACTGTGTAATGACCTTGCGACCAGCCAAATATAACCATGTTGCAAGCTCTTAGCACACCTTTTTTGTTTTTGGCATTTATTAGAAATAAATAGTAATTTAGTATCATTGCAGATGCCTGAAGTGCCTGACCTTTGCTGCGAGACATGCCTGAATCCTTTTGAAAAGTTTTTGAGACACTCGCCACAATTTATCCTCCCAAATATTGTAAACTGCCTCCATAGGCTTTATTTCAGGTAAAGCAGTAATTTTATATAAATGAAGATGCAGCAGCAGAGTAGCTTTATATGCACTGCCAATAGATACACCAACTTGCTAGGCTAATCATGTTTAAAACTTTCGAGGTGAACTTTCTAATCATTTATCCATTTTATCAATTCTTCTCTGTTGCTCTTGGCTTCTTGTCAGTGGAAAAGATCTGGGTTTCAGCTTTGTTCACCAATATTTAAACTGCACTTCCTGATGGAAATGTTAAAAATGACTGAGCAAGCTCAGTTGCCGTAATCGGTGGAACTTTTAACTCGGTCTTAGTTTAAAGGTTAAATGGCTTTTAATATATGCAAACTCCATTGCTTAACAGAATTAGGAAATAGTGCATGCTCTGTGTACTGTTACTATAGTTTTATATAAATTTTTAAGGGCTTTAAAATAACACTTTAAGATCATTGTGTGATCTTAGCTTCACTGCAATGTTCCATTTAACAATTTTAGTTAAATAACCCTTTACTTTACAGGTGGTAGCAGCTGTAATTGCCTACAGATACTGCAACCAAATTGGCCCAAAAGAAAAAGCAGCAAGTGCCATTATTTCTGGACACAATTATTATTTTCTTTGAAACTAGTTATTATAGTAGTGTAATTGTAAAGAGTAAATTGTTACATAAATTGACCAAAAATTATGTTCATTCTGGGTTCAAGACTGAATAGCAAAAGAAAGACAGAAAAAAAAAAAAACTTTATCAAGCATTTTTGCACTGTGTACAGTATATAAAAATGTTTTAATTCATTAGATGAAATGGTATTACAGTCTGCATTTTTAGTTATTATTTATATACTTAGGTTTTCTGAGTGGCACTAGAACTGTAGCACAGCTTTCATTTGCATGCAAATTGCAACCTTAAAAGATCTGAATATATGCAGAATCTCTCCCTTCTCTGTATTTTCTCATATAATTTAATGTGAAAACACATAATGGAAAACCGAAGGCCATTTACAAAATTCTCTCACTTGTAAACTGCAGTTTTTAGGTACTTTGTTATGACTGTAGTGCAAGGTTGTTCCAAAGATTTTATAGAATGAAATTATTCTACGTCATCAAATGTGATATTGTGTTTATTGCTGTATATTTAGGCTTTATTTTTTCAGTGGATCAAAATGTTTTATTTTTACAATTTTGAAGTGCATATTTGAAGTTAATAATATATGATTTGATGTAAACAGTGTTTCTCAAAGTATTAACGACTCATTAGTTTTAGCTGATTCTTTTAGACAATTAAAATTAATGTTTTGAGAGGAATGTAAATGCATTTTTTGATACTACATAAATTGCTTTGTCATCTTCAATATACTCCCCCCCAATTTATTCTATATTGTTGTTTTATCAAATTATGGTAAAAATACTGTGCAATAATTTCACTATGAGATTTAAGTCTGTTTAAAAGCTGAGAAACACTGTATGAAATATGGATAGAATATTAACATACAAAGATTTCCAGAACATAGTATTACAACAATACCTCTCAAATTTTAGTAGATAGAAAATTGACATTGTTTTGAAGTATGGTAAAGTAAGATTCTTCTTTATTAAATATGTTTTTATGTGGAGTATTTATTTTAACAAAATGTTATAGCTTTGTATTATTCATTGTCGCATAAGTGAAGTACATAAAGTAATGAATGATAGATTAATAACTAAAGGTTATGTGATGTATGCCATATCATTAATTCATTGAAAGTGCTAGATAAATGGGAGCTCATATTTTTAGGGTAAAGCACATCAGAAATTCACTTATTCTTATGGAAACATATTTTGTGATCATATGCAATTTTGAACATGCAAAGGTTGTATTTAGAGGGTTGTTGAGCTTTAAGTTTTGTTATTTACTTTAAGATTTTATTGTTTATGAAGTTTGCTGTAGGCAAAAAAGAAAGAAAAAAAAAAGTACTCATAAATTGCCTTTGGTTCATTATGCATGTTGATTTAGTGCCATAGTATAAGACTTAAGATTTTAGTGTATTCAGGTATGTGGTATTTAGCACATTATCATTGAATATTGTAAAATACTGATCTCAGGGTTTATGAACATGAGCAAATGCATTGAGTTTAGATGAGTGACTACAGCTCCACTCTTTTTAAAATAAGAAAGCCTCTTGATTTAAAAAAGTGCACTTTAATTTTCTTTGCCAATTACTACTAATACTTCCTTTCTTTATTTTCTTATATTTTATAAAAAATGCAACTAAATAATTCTTTTATTGATTACAAACTAAAATTTGTGGTTTTTACTCAAAAGGTTATGGGCATTTAATACTATTGTAAAGCTTATTTAAAGATTTACCTGTAGAATATGTCTTATCTTGATGGAAAATGGCATTCCAAGTACTGTCTTCATCATTTTTATACTTTCAGACCTAATTTTTTTGAACAAATTCATGTTACTATACAAATGGTCGAACATATTTTCATGTAAAATATCACATTAAATTTTGCTAAAGCAACTCTGATTCTTTCTTTGGTCCATTATGCTTGCATTCCAGAAAAGAGCCTTTCAGCACTGCCACATTGGTCTGGGTATTCTAAAAATGAAACTTCAAAATCTCTGCACATGTTCTTCACTTCACTTTTGCAAAATTTAATATAGTCACACCAATATTCTGGCTTGAAACTGCTTTCCTATCATATGAATGACAAATTTCTTGCAATTGAAAAACTGATCAAAACTTTTACTATCATATGCAGATAGCAGATATTGCGTATGATGTCATATTTTGCTTTTTGAAACTCGAGATCATCCTAACATCAATTTGATTGTTAATTCATCTGGTCTATAGCCATTGTCTGCATTCTTAATTTACATGATGTTACCAATTGAACACAGAAAGAATACTGAAAATTACATACACAAAAAATTTGAATAAATAAAACCAATATGAAAGATGTGGATAAATTAGAGGAATTCCAAAAATGTATGCAGACAGCTGTTTTTATTTAAAATTAACAGATGTATCCACATAAATGCAAACATAATAATCTTAAAATTAACATATTGTTGAAAACAACATAAGGCTCTTAAATGTTTTCATTTTGACCAACCTATCATAACATTACATTAAATATTAAGTTCCACATCTTGAATAATTGATGGGTTTGTAATATGAGGGTCATTCCACTTGAAGTTCATTATTTTTACAGTGACTCAGTAATTCTATGCCTCGGCAGATATTTCTCAAGATAGTCTCAATTATGTTATACACACTTGCACCACCAATGTGGCAACTTCTCTAGGTCCTCTTGGAATCACTTTTTTGGAGTATGTTGCACCCATGTCCAGATAGCTGCTTGCATTTCCTGGAAGTTGGCAAAATGAGATTTTTTCAAATCTAGAATAGGTGGTAATTAGAAGGGGCAAAATCAGGAGAATATGGTAGGTATGGCAGAACCTGGAACCTTATTTCAGCGATGGCAGTTGTGGATTCCTGACAAATGAGGATGAACATTGTTGTGTTGCAGCAGCACACCTTCTGCCCATTTTCCTGGGCATTTCTTTTCAATTGCACAGTGCAACCTCTGAAGGATTGCCACATATGCTGTGGTGTTAATTGTTCCAGCTGGTCAATTAGGATGATTCCTTCTATATCCCAAAAGACTGTGGCAATGTGTTTGCCTAATGCTGTCTGGAACTTCTTCACAGAGGACTTCCTTTATACTTCCTCTGCATTGATTGGACTTTGGTCTTCCGCTCATAGTAATGAAGCCAAATCTCATCACCAGTTATGAGTTTGAACATGAAACCTTCTGGATTCTGGCTGTGGCATTGGATATCGCTGTTCACATACTTACATATAGCTATATCTAACATGAATTTGTTTCCTTTTGCAAACATAAAACTCGTTATTTGAATAAGTTTGTTCACAGCAGTTTTAGTAATAAAAAATGTTTAAAAACAAATCTTCCTGTTGCTTTTGTTTGCTATAGATACTTTTTGACCAGTCTCATTAACAAACAATGAAATGTGTATGTAAGAATTAGAAAATGTGCCAAACTACTAAAGCAATAAAAACAAGTTTTAGTCATGTAAAGTTCCTACTTAAGAAAGTAGTCATTAAATGCCATTATAAATTGATTTATCCTGTAACAAATCGGAATTCATTATGGGTCATGAAGAACTAAATAGGGCAATTTAAATTTTTAAATATTCATACCATTTATTTGTGAAAAAAAAAAGTGTCCTGTTGCTAATATAATTATTAAATGGTTTTTCTATCAAATATTTTTATGAGGGAAAAGCGTATAAGATCATTAAAGAATCTATAAAACATAGGATCGAGCTTACATAATAGAAATGTTTCTTTCCATGTAGTCATTGGGCGACAGTTAAACTGTAGTCATACAACTTTTGTTTTGGACATGGCAGTACAAAGAATGGATATCCATCCATGATTTGATCCATATCTCATCTTTTACTTTAAATTGAATTGGTTTATTAGTCATAGACTTACATGGAAAGGTTTTAACAAGTACATTTGAGTGCTGAAGTTAGCTAAGATCGATGTCAGAGAAACCGAGATCCTTAAATTATTAGTAAAGATATGCAAATAAATGTTTATTGTCTTAACAAAATGTATTGATGTTCAAGAGGATATATTGGTGCATAATTCTGTTTTTATTTATTTCCTTCTCATATATAGAGCAGAAATAATGTTTCCAATGTGTACATCTTTAAAAACATTTTGTTAATATGCTAAGTACCGCATACCTGACATTACAAACATAAAAATTCTAAAGCCTCTTTGTTCCAAATACCATTCTAGTCATATAAGTTTTCACACATTATAAAGTTCAAAATGCTAAAATTAGCTAGGGTCTATAAGGTCAGAGAAACTAGTTGATATGTGACAGAAAAGAAGACCCTTAAAATATTAATATGAACATACAGATAAATGCTTATTGCCTTAACAAAATGTGCTGAGTGTTTAAGAGAGTGTATTGGTGCATAATTCTGTTATAATGTTTTTTTTCTTCTTCTCATAGACAGAACAGATATGCTGCTTCCAACATTTGTCCTTTAATATTATTTTGTTAATAACTGGTGTTAATTTATCATTGGACCTTATGCTAAGCACCACATGTATAACATTACTGCATAAAAATTCTAAAGCCTCTTTGTTCAAACTACCATTTTAGTCACACATCTACCATCTCCTTGCTTGCAATTATATAAACTTGAGTTATGCTAAAGAATCCCTTTAGTATGCATCCAGGAATAAAAGCAAGATAAATAAATTAAATTGGTAAAAATAAATCTGATTGGTTTTCTCAGTTTATCAAAGGCAGTCACAAACAAAGAATATGCTTTATATATTTATGTATATCATATTCAATATGCACTAATTATTCTAGCAAGATAAATAAAATTGGTAAAAATAAGTTTGATTGGTGTTCTCAGTTTATCAAAGGCAGTCACAAACAAAGAATATGCTTTATATATATCATATTCAATATGCACTAATTATTCTGACCCTTGTTTCACTTGAGCAATTTTTTCCTATATAGGATAAAATGAAGCAAAGCATTTTTTTGTTTTAAAAATGTATTGAAACAGGAATGAGATTTCCTGAATATGTGTCAAGAGTAATGAAAGTTAGTTTATGTTTAATCTTTTGTTAAATTTAAAGAAACAGTTGTGATATTTTATTAAAAATAAATTATCTATATTTAAGATAAAGAATATGTAAAGGGATGTTAGCAGCAGTATATCAATATTATAAACAAATAAATTACATTATCTGTCATTTTTAGTGTTTTTAACCCTGAATAGCTGCTAGAAAAAAAGTCAGCGAGTGGTCTTGTATGAGCATTTTGCTCATAGTATAGTTTTGTTTATTTTCCTGGATTTTGTTTTAATTTTCATGTTAGATATATCTTCTGTAAGGGTCCAAGCTCTGTATGGCTGGATGGAATGCAACTAAGTTTACATTAAGAAAGATATTAGAGAGGGGAAGGGGAGTTGTGTAGCCAGGAAACCAGTGGCATATCCGAGGTTTCAATGAATGCATAGAATACATAGTATGGCTAAATGACAAATCACATCACTACTTTTCTAATTGCAAAATGCAACATCATTTTAAGGAAAACATTTTTACTATGGTGTACATTTAATTTGAATTCAAAACACCTAATACAAGAAAAAATATAAAAATGCGAGGCTTATATTTCCTTGATAAATGTTATATGTTACAGCAATATAAGAAAAAAATGTTTAACATTCAATGATGATGATTGATGATAGTTATTGTATTCACCTATGAATCATAGCAGTTGAGCAAGTTCTTCTTGTCACTGCCACTTTCATTGGTGGAACTATCATCAGCTGATGCTAGATTCATAATTATGTCATCTATAACATCCGATACAATTCCCATCATTTTTCCAATATTCTGCTTCTGTTTCCTCCACTTGCTTACAAAACTCTATCCGGTCTGCTTGTGTACTGTTTTGATGGCCTCCTGTGTATGCTTTTGCAATCTGCAAACTCAGGTTCCCATTAGTATTGCAGCTCTTCACATGGCCTTTTATCTGAGCCCAAGTGAACTCAATCAGGTTAAGGTCTCTCTCTCTCTCTCTCTCTCACACACACACACACACGCGCCTTACTGGTGTGCACCCTAAATTCATCAGGAACTTACCTATTCATAAGTCATTTTTCTTTGGGTGATGGATTTCAACAAGAGATTCCTCATTTCTTCACTACAGTAACACAGTGTTTCTGTACGAAACTCACTATCTCTTTCTTCATGAAATATATGACAGCACACTTTTCAGATAGTACCAAGTGATACTCAGCATTGTCCAAATTTATAACCGAAGAATGCACAATGTTTGAAATAAGAATTTCTTTCAACCATTTTTCAAAATTGTGATGGTTCATTTGGCTCTTGGTAGTCTCAACTGGTGCTTCCAGCCTTATACAATAGGCCTCTGAGCAAAATTTGTCGGCCGTTTCATGCCCTGAGTTGAATGGGACGCTGATGACCTCAGATGTTAAAGAGCGTCCATAAATAAATCAACAAAAAAAAAAAGCCTTATACAAAAGTTTCCCTTCATTACAAATCCCTTCTTACCTCCAGCATGTAAAAATGAGCTGACTTCTGCACTGCAATTTCCTGTTATTCTAAAAATATCTTCAGACTGCCAATGCTTCTTGGTTTTATTGCTGTCCTGCCAAGTTTCATCTAATAAGTTTCTGCCAGATTCTTGCAAATTTTTTATGTTCACAAGGTACTCATGATGCCACTGCACAATCTTGGGTTTCGCAATTAAAATTTTCCTTTTACTTCTACACTTTCTCCACTTAAAACCAATGGTTTTTAAAAGCCTTATCACAGATTTTCTACTGCAAAGAAAATGTATTCTCTCCTTTAAAATGGGTAGGAGTTTCTTTGCTGTTGGAACTATTTTTTTGTGTTTTGCAGAATTCATGAACAACATTCCAGATAACATACTTATCAAATTCATCCAAAAATACTTTTCGATTTTCTTTCTGTATATTTCTTTTATTTCCCAGTGTTGAAAATACAACAGGACTTCCACTTTGCTCCTGAAGTTGTTTTCCCTTGAATATTTAGAATGAAATTCTCTGATTTTCCACAATAGTCTGCAGCCCTCCTTGTTGCCTGCTTCAGTGGAAACCTTAAGGAATTCTTCCTGGATTCCTCATTACATTTTTCTGTGATGTTCCAAACTGACAATTTTCACTGTGGATCACAAGACTTCGCTTATGAATACTCTTCTCTAACCCCTGGCCATAATGTGAGAACACTAGCACCTGTATCACTCACAGCAGAATGTCCAGAAGCTACAGGATCACCACTGGAATATTATGCAGGGTACTACATTGTAATGCAATTATTTCTGCTATGCAAGCAATGCAACATGCCATTGATTCTCCGTGCTGAACTGCCTTCCTCGCACCTCACAAATGCAGGCTATAACAGTATAAGTTGTGAAAAATTAGGAAATTGTAGAGCCTTCCTTGATTTTGTTGCGGTCTAATTTAAGTAGTCTCTCTATTCTACTCATTTTCATACAAGAAAATCAAATGATAACTGTCTAATTATTTATATAAAAAAATAACACAGTTATTCAAGTCTTCTCACTAAATGGAATATTTTCTCAACATGATGTTTTGGCCAAAGGTAACATGGGCTATTTAAAAGAAAAATGGATTTTTGAGTATAAAAAGAAAATTTAAGAGGGTAATGCACTTTAAAATAAAGAACAACTTTTACTAAACAAATGTCCATTTTGGTTACAGTAATCCTGCATCTCCAGAAAAACTCCTATGTAATGTGTAGTAGGTTGCATAATGAGGGAAATGCTCACAATTACAAAGGAGATCCTAATTATGGAAGACATGGTGATGCATATAATTCAAATTGTACCAGCTTATGCAGGAAGAATAAAAAAAAATATATATATGTATAATATAAGAAAGCTAAAAAATATTATGCTTTAAAATAATCTGAGAAAAACGCTCATATAAAGACCACTCAAGTTGTTTTGGGGATGAAATTATGTATGGAACAAACATATTCTGAAAAAATTCTTTTATTTACTTTATGCAAACCTAAGTTCTGTTGCATAAAAACCATCAGTGACAGAAAATGTTCAATTAGTCCATTATCTGAGATGTTACATACCTCTTGCATGATGCAGGTCTATATACAGCATTAATGTACCACATCCTATGTAATTTTTTTTTATTAAAAATACGAATATACAGTGCTTGAAGTTGGGAGACAGCATAAGTCTCTTTCTGTTAATACAGAGCAAATGCCACAGTGTTTAAAAATAACTGGAAAATATTATCTTCTAGATGACTTAGTTAAAGAAACAGAAGAACAAACATTTTGGATAACTTGGTCAGAATTAATTTGTACTTTTGTGGGCATCACTGAATGGGCTTTTTAGTTCACCTTTAATATTTTAATACACTTTGGTTTCCCCAACAATACATTTATCAGTTTTCTCAGTATTATTACAAGCTTGCAAGAATTTATTAATTTTAACATAAAAAAGAAGTATCACTCAAGTTTTTTATATATCATGATATTCACAGGGCAGAAATATTTTATGAAATTCCCAAGCATATTGCTAGGAATTTTTAAGCACGGTAACAGTTTGGGTTGATAAATGCAATGAACTAATCATGAGACATTCCACCTTTAATGGAGAAAGAAATTTTCAGAACATTTGGGAATCAAATTTACATAGCAAATGCACTTGATATGCCTATCTGAGAGAGAGAGAGAGAATGAGTTAAAAATAATTCTACACCTTGATTTTGCTTAAATCTGAATAAAATATTTTCTTCAGTCCAGTTTTAGGCTCTGATGCTCATTATCCCCAATTCACTCTTTTGTCATCATTCTATACTTTTTCTTTGCTTATGATTTGTATTACATAGTGTAGAGCTCTTTATATATCTTTATAACCTCATTTCTCATGCCTCTATTTGCCTTAAATCACTTTTCCTTGTTATCCGGCACTTCAATCCATATAAGGTGGACACCACCATTATCTTGTAATATTTAAATGGTTAAGTTTTGTTCTAACAGGCTCAGTCCCTAAAAACAACTACTATCATTATACACATTAAGAGGTTGTACAATTCCTATAAATTGGACAAAATTAACAATGCAAGGATTTTGCCAGATGACTCCCTTGTCTCTTTTGATGTTGCATCTTTGTTCACTAGTATTCCAAAACCAAGACTGCTCCTTAAACTACAGAAATGGCTAAAAAGTACATTATACCAATAGACGAAATTGAGGATTACACCAATCTTACAAAACTTCTTCACATTCAACGGAAAAATTTACTAACAAAACTCTGGTTTAGCTATGTGTAATCCCCTCTCTCCATTTCTAGCAAATTTATATATGAGTAAAGTAAAAACACACATTATCAAGGCATTTCCATTTATCTTTAAATCATGGTTTCATTATGTGGATGACATGTTTGCAATAGTACCCAAAAAAAAAAAAAAAAAAGAAGAAGAAGATGCCCTAAAATTACTAAATCTGCAAGAACAAAATATTAAGTTTGCTATGGAAATGAAAGAGTAAGGTAGTTTGCCCTTTTTGGACCCAAAATCTACAGGAGAAACAACATAATTTTGTTTGGTATTTATATATAGGAAACCCACACATACAGATAATCACATAAAGAGTAATAGCTTCAACCCTAAACCACACCAGCATTCCATTATAAACAGCCTTGCTCTTAGATAGGTAAACATTCCACTCAACAAGGAATAATACAAAATGGAATAACAGCACATCATCAAGAGAGCTCTCAACAGTGGATTCAACAGTTCATTTGTCATCAACTTATTTCAAAAGACTTACAGATATTAAGAACATCACCACTCTCCACAATAAAGATCGAATTAAGTTTTCAAAAATTCAAATACCATCCATGGGCAAACAGGGCATTCATCAAATTTTTAAAGAATTTTATATTATGTTGGTAGCACAAAATAAATTTAATATTAGAAACCATTCGAAGTACCATAAAAGATGTTATTCTGACCAACAAAAAGGCAGGAGTGTATCAGTTAGATTGTTTGGATTATAATCAAATATATATATAGACAGAACAATAAAAAATTTTGAGACAAGGACGAAAGAACACTTGAAATGTAAGATAAATGGGTGGATAAATTGGCAGTTGCAGATCATTTTAAATGTACAATCACGACATTGCAAAAGAAACCAAACTGTTGAAAGCTACTAAACAATCCCAGGAAATTGGCAATATGGGAAAAGATTTTCATTTTAAAGAGTAAGCATCGTGTCATGAATTTCGACATCCCACCAATGGACTTCTTGTTTTGCTATATATTGAAACTACCAGAGATCACATTGTTACCTGCTAGCATTAGTTGATTCCCAGTCGAAGGTGAGAATGCTTTTGAAACATTTTCTGATAAATTAATCAGTTAATTGAAGTAATGTCACCTAATACTAACCTCTTAATGTGTATAATTAATCAACTTCAGTATTTCTAACTTCATCGATAGACTTTTGACTTTAGAATTTTATATTTTATATTATAGTCTTTGACTGTGGAATTTTTATATTATATCCATAACAAATAAATGCAGCTTATATTTTTATATCTGCAAATTGCTGAAAAACTTGTCATCAACTTATGTGAAAGTGCACAATTCTGCCTCATTTTCTTTCTGTATAATACTTCTAGCATTCTTATATAACATCAATAACATGTTTGGGATACATCCTCTTCTATTTCTATTGTCATGTTCAAAAACTATCTCATAGAATGAGGACCAAGCACATTTCTTTTTAAAATTCTCTTCCTTCTTTGTATGATCTGTATCAGAGCTAAAAAAAATTGACAGAGTTTAACTAGACGAGGTTCCAAGAAACATGTCTTGAGTAAATCTTCCATAAGTGGAGCCAAAAAGAGAGTGTCTAAATTGCTCAACAAAAAATAGATTACCTTTTAGTTGTTACATTGTGATAAAAAGTTTATATTTAGCATTTTTAATGACCAATAATATATATCACCCCTAAGATACAACAAAATTTGTTGTGCATCTGAAAAGTCAATAAGTAATGACCAATTTTGTTTTTGCTGAATAAGCTTAAAAGCATATTGCAAAGTGTACAAAGTAATAAGTGCAAATCGTCCTACAGCTTCTCACACTTCAGGCACTGTTAGTATGTGATTTAAACAATAATCCTATATAAATATATATGTAATAAAATATATTGATGTATGTAAACAATTCCATCTTTACATTCCAGAGTTACAACATGCGTGTATAAATATGCATTTACCTGTAAACCAATGCATAATACATGATGTTCACCAAATCACATCGAGTATTATTCAGTTTTATTGTTTTATAGGTTAAAGTCCTTCATATCCCTTGCATGAAGTTTGCAAAGTTTGGAATCTTTGCAATAGCCAAAAATTTATGTGTGCCTATAACTTCATCTTTTCAAGTCACAGGTTAAGATTTAGGAATTTCCAGATGGAATCCATTCCATTAGAAAATGGAAATCCAACAACATAAAATGCCCACTGGTGAGGAAAATCAAAAGTAACACAAGTTATCTTATATACATTGCCTGTTTGAAAATTGTTTGACTTGACCCAGATATGGCACTAGTAATATAAGATAGCAAGTACACGGCTTCATGTAAAACTATCCCAAAAGTATAGTGCAGTTTGGAATCAGCTGTGCTCCCCACTCTTTTCCCTACAAGATAGTTTTTATGTAAAAGCCCTGTAAATTCCTCAAATATTAACTGGAGTTTCACCATAATAATGATGATGATGATGATGATGATGATGATGATGGTTCTTCCAAACAGAAATAAACTTAGGAAATGATGATCATTAGAGTTTAGACATACCAGCTGTTTTGTTCAATACTGCAGTCAACTTCTACCAAGATGTACATCATCAGAGATGACTTACCTGCTGGTTATGCCCATTAGCAGTGTTTAGCACCTGCAAATGAGTTGATTGTCCTTGGTCTATATGAAGCTATCCATTTGATTGTGGCATAATGAATAAGGTTTAAGGCATCCCATCATTAACAATATCAATACTCATTCATACTATTTGGCAAAATAGCTAGCTAATAGATTCCAGACATTACCTAGATTTCAAAGCAGCAGTATAAACAATTCATGTAGTTAATAGAAAAAATTAAGGACATAAAATTACATCCCTCTGACACTCTAATATCTTTCAACATAGAATTGCTGTATCCAAGCATACCAAAAGAAAAACTCCTAATTTATACACACGATTGGCTTAAAACAAGTGGAAATAATGATACACACATACAAGAATACATCAAACTCACAGAAATTTGCATAAACCAAGCCTATTTTACTTTCAAAGGAAAATTTTATAAACAACAAGCAGGACTTACAATGGGCAGCCTCTTATCTCCATTTCTGGCTAACCTCTTCATGAGCAGATTTGAAACTCTTATCAACACAGTTTTTCCATACATATTTAAGGCATGGTACAGATATGTTGACGATATTTTGCCACAGTTAACAAAAAACTCAATGATGATGCCTTAAAACTTTTGAATATACAGATAGAAATATATCCAAATGAGTCAGTATTAGGTAACACTAAAACTTCACTAACTGGTCGATTCTTCAGAACATGTTTCAAGAACATTCGCTCTCATCCTCAGCTGGGGACCGAACTAACCCTGGCAGGTGATGTAGTGACTGACCTCTGGTGGTTCCATTAGATAACGGAACAGGAAGTCTATTGGTGTAATGTCAAAATTCATAACTCTATGTTTATTTTTTAAAATAAACATAGTGACCTCTGGTGGTTCCATGTTTTTTTTTTAAATATAAACATAGCGTTATGAAGTTTGACATTCCACCAATGGACTTTCTGTTCTGTTATCTAATGGAACCACCAAAGGTCACTATGTCACCTGCCAGGGTTAGTCGGTTCCCAGCTGAGGATGAGAGCAAATGTTCTTGAAATATGCTCTGAAGAATTAACCAGTTAGTGAAGTTTTAGTGTTACATAATACTGACTCAATTGTATATTTAACAACTTCATTGTTCCTAACTTCTTTTAAGATTATAATAGAAACATACAGTTTATATACGAAACTGAAATAGATAACATGTTGCCATTCTTGGATATTAAAATAATGAAACATCAAGGGAATATGGAATATATAGAAAGAATACACACGCAGATAATCACATCAAAGCTGAAAGTTTTAACCCTACATTGCACAAACATGCAGTTATCAACAGTTTAATACACCGGCTAGTTAACCTACAAATTAGCAAAGAAGAATATTTTATGAATACAAACAAATTGAAGAAACAGCAGTTAAAATGGTTTTAAAAAAGAACTAGTACACAAAAAGGTGCAGAAGTTCACGAGACAAAAATGTATCAAAGAAACCACAATACTTTCAGCAAGAAAAGATAAGCTAATTTTTAAAAAATTCACAAATAATCCATGGGCTACAAAAAAATTTCAGAATATTCTTAAAGATTTTAATATCAGGTTGGCACCGGTTAATAGATTTAATGTTAAAAACCTACTGATAGATAATGTTAATGACAGTACTCCACAGTAGAAAAAATCAGGTATTTACAAGATAAATTGTAGAGAATGTGAAAAAATCTAAATTAGAAAAACAAAGAGAAACATAGGCACACAGTTAAAGGAACATTTCAGGAACATAAATTACAAGCAAATAGAGAAATCAGCAGTAGCATATAATTTTTGGAAAGAAAATCATGACATAGTGAATAAAGCAAAATTATTACAATCAGCACAAGGACCTACAGAACTAGCGACTTAGGAGAAAAGCTACATCTACTAATATAAAGACAGTCTAATGAACTTCAACACTGCAGAACTAGCAACTTGTGAGAAATTCTACATCTACAAATACAAAGACAATCTAATGATTTCGACACAGTCAGGGGTGAAAACATAAACTTCAAGTTTATCACACCGCCACCAGAGCAGAATACACATTCCCACAGCTTAACGAATTATCCAAAAGTTGAACTTTAGCCTGGCTGATAAAGGTTCTCGAAACCGGTTCAATATATTACAAGTAATTGAAGCATTAAGAATGTGTAGTTGAACTAAATCATACAATAATATCAATTTATTACGTATTTATCGATATTCAAGCATAACCTTCCATGTTTAAATGTTCATTTGTTTATTTATGGATGTTCTTTAACAACTTAAATCATCAGCATTCCATTCAATTCAGGGCATGAAACGGCCCATAAATTTTACTTAAAGACTTCTTCTTTCATGCTTGAGGTTCTTTTACATGCCAAAAATCTAATTCCATTTTGAAGGAAGCCATACTTAGATTTTTATGCCTGAAAAAATCCATCGACTCTGGCCAGGATTGAACTGCAATTGGCAAGTATGCTTACCACTAAACCTTCAGGATCAACCCATGTTGGGATGACCATTGTAAATTTTCATGATGCACCTGTGTTGGAACATCTGTTTTAGTTCAGAGAATACACAAATTTTTTATTGTGCTTGGTCATTTACATATACACTTGTTTGTATTGTTTGGCAACCACATTTTCATTTCAACCAAACATTTAGAAAATGTCTCAAAAAGAGACTAAATTATTATGGCAAAGAAAAAAAATTATGTGGCATTTAGCAAAAGCCTTAATAAACAAATTTAAAAATTCAATGGCTAAATTACTAGAATGTTCATTTTACTTCAAATAATGAATTATTATTCTTTCTTTACATATAACTATTTTCATTGTCATCACTTTTGCTATTACTGGATCATATATAGGTCAATAAATGTGATTCCCTAAATTATTAAAAAGATAAGTGAAATCATTTTGAGTCGAACTAAACACTCTTACTGCTCCACTTACTTGTCTATAAATGTAGCATTGGTTTCGTGAACCCTGTTCCCATCATCAGCTAGATCATCAACTGGTGGATACTTCGTTATGCTCTGGGAATATGTATTCTGCTCTGGTTGTGGTGAACTTACAAGTTTATGTTTTCATCTCTGGAAGTGTTCAAGTTCATTAAACTGTCTTTGTATTTGTATATGTAGATTTTTTTCCCATGCTGCTAATCCTGTAGGTCCTTGTACTGATTTCAATAATTTTGCTTTATTCAATAAGTCATGGTTTTCTGTCTAGAAATGAAATACTACTGCTGATTTCTGCATTTGCTTATATTTTATGTTCCTGAAATGTTCTTTTAACCGTGTGCCTATGTTTCTCTTTGTTTTTCCAATGTAGATTGTATCACATTCTGCACAACTTCCAGAAATGAAATACTACTGCTGATTTCTGCATTTGCTTATATTTTTTGTTCCTGAAATGTTCTTTCAACTGGTGTGCCTATGTTTCTCTTTGTTTTTGCAATGTAGATTTTATCACATTCTGCATAACTTATTTCGTAAATAAGTTGTAAATAATTTTATAAATATAATTAAATCATACAAGATTTCAATTATATGATTGGCTTCACTGTACAAGTTCCAAGTAACATTTCTAGTTATTAAAAAATATTAAAAACTGCACTAGTGCTTGAAGTTACCAATATTCCCACATTTGTTGAGAAATCTACACAAATTACCAGAGCATGATATTAATACTTCTGTGGAACAAAACATTTTTATATTAATAAGTATGGAGTTGTAAAGTCCAAGTGCAGAAGAAGCATTTGTGGAATACAATTCTACTAATAACTACAAGTTGTTATGTACATACATGTCCATGTATTTGAAAAAAGTGGTTAATGTATTAAGATCGTACTTTTATGGAATAGAATTCAGATGTCCTCTATGGAATTTTTATCTCAGATAGCTTTAAACCTTTTTTTCAACACTTTAAATAAGGTAACATTACATTAAGGATTTCAGGATCATTTATATTGATTTGCAAAGATAAAATAAGCATTAAATCACAGCTTTATTTATTTGATAATATGTGATTTCAAACAACCAGTATAATAATGTTAAATCTCTGTATTTCTTAAGTACATATAAAAAGTGTAAACAGTTTAGAAAAAGCTGTTGCCAGTCATCTTCAACAACAAGATTGCTTTGCCTAGAATTTAGCTTTAAGGATGCAATAGATCAAATACACAACACACATGCACCATTTAGAGAATATAATGACAATTTTCTTCCCCTCTTAGTTTTCTCAAAATCTAAACACCCTAAAATGTAACTAAGCACAAGCTTGAAAAAAGAAAATCTGAGAGACCACAGTGCATATGTTTGGTTAAAACATGAATAAAATCCAGTGTTTTTATTATTAGGTATTTATGAAAAAAATATTCAATTGTAATAATGAAAATATACTTCAGTGCCTTTATGCAAACTGTAGTATTAATATAAACTAAACATGAGATTTCTACTGTAAATCAGTTAATTATTGACAATTTTAGATATTTTTCTTATAAATGCCAAATTCTGGAAAAAAAACATTTAATTACCCATTAGCTTACAGCTTTCTCTACACAGTTTCGCAAATTACATTGCTAACCAAATACTGTCAGTCTTAGATTGAAAATGAAAACATCACTAACTCTTTTTTATGTAATGAAACAAAGAGATGTTAAATATAGCATGATTCTAGTAGAATGCAAATTTTTTCATACCCAATAATGCTCTGCTTGAAAAAATAATGAGAATTTCAACTGTTAAGAAGGTTCAATTTGTTTTGTTTTCCCATTCTGCTATATTTTAATTTTGCAACACATTGGATATCAACATCTATTAAGGAGAGACCTATTTTTTTCAACACTTAACTCAAAGCTTAAACTATGTCTTGCTGGAGTAACCCACTATAAAATATCACAATGTGAAATAATATTTTCCTATTTTCTGGAAAGACACTTTCTTTGTACACATTTGATGGTAAAAAGATGAGAAATGTGGGAAAATGCAAATAGCACTTCTCTGCAAGATTACTAACTTGTAATATCACATTAAGATGCAGAAACGTTTACTATAAACAATATAACATTAAAAAGAATAAATATATAGTTAAAATACATCATATTAAATTACTTTGCCATGCTAAAGATAGTCATTTACTTACACACAATCCATGAATATTAACACAGTACTTAACAAATAAACGGAGTATTTGATATTTAGTGCTTTGTACAAGTTTTATTTTTGCAACTAAATTAATACCAATACTGCAAAATAAAGGAATTATAAAAAGTATAGCAGGTTGCAACATAGCTTGTGATGACAAGCAATTTCACAATGGAAATCATATTTTAATGTCATGATTGGCTTGAGAATTTTTAAACTCATCTTTAAGATCTAAACACATTTGAAATTATAAATACAATGAATTAATGTTACAAAACCTAGATTTACTCTTATGATTGATGCACCTTTAGTCTGCTTTTTCTGCTCAGAAAGGAAACCAAATAGCACATCTTACTAGTTCTGAATTTCCAATTTTAAGCAAAATTTATTCATCTCAATATTTACCAAAGCAAGTAGAAGGAAAAGAACAGTTTACATTAATACGGAAATAATGTGTAATATGTGGCAAGTAATTATTCTGAAATTCAAAGTGTTTTGTACAAAACAAGAATCATTTTCTTTTAATTAAATCCTCCTTTTTTCCATATAGTCCCATCCATAACCTCTCCCCTCTTCCCCAGCAAATAATATTAAGTAGCACAACACTTAAATGGTTAGGAATATGGAAATTACACACATTCTGGTGTAAATACAATTTGTTTTAATTTGCACACCTCCAAGTACACTACACAGTTCCATCATTCCAAAATGTCACTTGCAAGAATGAGAGTAAAGTAGATCTAAATCAAGTTTGCCTTCTGGAGACTGCTTTAAGGAATGCTGGCAGCTCATACTGAACGTTCAATGAAAACATTCAAAATTTAATTTTAATATTAGAGTATACATTTGATTATAAGTATTTATGTAGGTATGTAATCCTTTTTAAAAGCCAAAGGCAGTCATACCCTGATTTACTTGTTGATTATTGTTGTTATCTATTCTAAGGTATAAAATTTATTTATTTAATGCTTAGGACTTTGTTGGAACACTGAACACTTTGCTGCTCTGAAAGATATTTAAGCTTAATATGCTATTTTTGGCAAATCACTGTTATAAATATGATACATCTTCTCTTCTCTGTAGTATTAAACAGACTACTACACTGATCTGTTACAAGATCATTAATGTATTTTCAGGTATGACTGCTTAAGCGTTTTTGAAAAAACTACACTAAACTCTAAATACTTACTTTACTCTTCAGGGTTTCTATATTTCCTTTCTTTTCACTTCATTGCTACTGCTTTTCCTTACCTTAAATTTATTCCCAAAAGAAAAATTATACTTTTAGCATGTGAGAACTTTTAAGGCTTCAAATATTAGGAGGCCAGAACAGAAGTTATTTGCAATTATTTCCGAAGGACAAGAGTGCTAGGAAAATCTGGATGATGTCAATATACAACTGCAAAGCTGCATAGATGTGTTCTTCTGGAGATAGTTCAACCTTGCGACCTCCAATTATCAGCTGTGTGTCGTATACCAGGTACTGCCACAAAAATGTGTTATTTTCATGTAAATAAAATGACAATTATTACAAAACTAGTATAATTACAGAGCAATTTCTTTATCATGTTTCATTTTTCCACAATAACATCTGATTAAATATAAAGGGCATTCAAAAAGTTTCTGCATTTTATGGTTTCAAGGCAAATGGATCAGGAGACTTTTATGCTGAAGAAGTTAAAACCTTACGGCTACAAAAAGTGGAGTTCCTCAGACTGGAGAAAAACAATAACCTGTTATATGATTTTTATAAGCAGAAGATGATTAGGTGCAGAAATTTATCAATGTATGTTGACAATACTCTCTTATTGGGTCATAAACAGATCATACGAGTATGACTGATTCAGAGTGATCTGGACCTTTACCATGATTCTTTCTTGAAACTCATTTGGGAGTAAAGAAGGATAACTATCAATAAATTGCAGAGATACTAAATACAGTGGAACCTCATTCTTGGAACCGTCATTTTCCTGGATGCATCATTCATTTATGAGGTTCCTAGAATTTTATCTTATATCCTATATAAATAAAACCTGCATTCATTGTTCCTCCATGTAATGTTTTCCCTGCATTATTCGTTCAAAAAGTTCACTCCCCAAAAATTCTTTCCTCCAATGGTTTTCAAACTGAAATAATGAAGCAGTGATCGTCGCAAGTACAGAGTTCGCTACGCTTTATCCGTAGTTGCCGATACTTTTGGAGCCGCAGGATGATGATGGTCAATGCCAAAGTTGCCATTATCATCAATTTTGATACCTACAAGGACATTATCAAGTGGACAAGGACATTGTCACATGTGGCATTCAAAGTGTGATGAAGTGTGTGACAAAGTGGGAGGAGTAACAAGTTTTTTTTGATATGGAGAAGTAGAGTGAGGAAGAGGGCAATATGATATAACAGTCGAAGCCATGCCAATGTTTGCCGAAGCTCTGATAGTAAGTGAAACTGTATGAGTATATTCTATGCACAAGACAATGACGGTATGGACAGTAGTGAGCAACAGAATGTGTTGAATGTGGAAAATTCGTTTTGCATGAAAAGAAAAGCAGCAAAGAAGCAAATGTCAGTTAATGGCCTTTTTCAAAGAAAATTACAAACGTTTTGATTTTTGTTGATTTATTTTATTTACAGATGCTCTTTAACTTCTTAGGTCATCAGTGTCCTATTCAATTCAGGGCATAAAATGATGGACAAATTCTGCTTAGAGACCTTTGCTTAAATGCTTGAGGTTCTTTTATGTGCTGTGAATCTATGACATGGGACTCTCGGCTTTATTTCCCCTTGGAAGGAACCATACTTCCAATTTTTATGCCCAAAAAAATCCATCAATCCTGGCCAGGATTGAACATGCAATCTTGGATCTATGAGGCAAGTATGGTTGGTTACCACTAGACCAGGACCAACAACATAGTGTAAAATATGCACATGGTAACAAAATTGAAGCAAAATATGTTTTTTGTAGCAGTTTTATTTATTTTTAACATGATTTATCCACTTCCCATATCTATTATTTTTCTGCATCTATTGTTTTTTTTAACCTGGTCCCTCCAAAACTAATGAATTGAGGTTCTACAGTATGATTACATCTGCCTTTATCTTCATGCATGGCAACCTTAAATTTCAGGTGATGAGCCAAACTCACATTTCATAAATGTAAATTATAATTAATCTGTCGGCTGTCAAGTTTGTTGAAGATGGAGAGGAAGTCTCTTCGAAACCGGTCCCACCGTATTTAAAAGTTAAGTGAAGCATAAGAGTGTGTTAGATGACAGATTAATTATAATTTACATTTAACATGCTTCACTGTGTGAGTTCCAATAGAACTTTTTAAAAATTTCTCATTTTTCGAAAGTTCTTAAATTAATCACATTTCATATTTAGCACCATCTAATTTTTATCTTTTTGGTTTGCTCAAACATGCTTTAATCCTTTCACTGCTGAGAATCAGTTAATTTGATTAGACATTTGCATTACTGTGATGCTAAAATCAAATAAACTTGATTGCAGCAAAGTGCATGTTTTTAAATGCTTAATCTTTGGAACTGCTAGCTACAAAGTATTCAATCTATACTCTTACTGTGCCATTTCTTGGCTACACTCTGAATTCAGTTAAACAATGTCCAGTCTTGGATGGTGTCTGCAGAATTATTTATGAAATTGGGCACTAACTCACTTATTTACACATGGAAGTACTGCACACTAGTGCTATATGAAATTGCAGTTTCATTTTGTACTAC
Organism: Metallyticus violacea; assembly: GCA_030762175.1. Classification (NCBI taxonomy): domain Eukaryota; kingdom Metazoa; phylum Arthropoda; class Insecta; order Mantodea; family Metallyticidae; genus Metallyticus; species Metallyticus violacea. Next base: position 38,392,272 of record CM060844.1, read on the forward strand.
ATGCTTACACAAGACAAGCTTATAAATATTTTCACATCATTGGATTCAGATAAGGATTTGAATTTTTCAACTATTGAATCAAAAACCAACAGTGAAAATTAAACAAGTTTAAGTAAAAATTATCCTAATAGCGCAGGCCCATCTCATTCCAGATTTAAATGTCTACTGCCAGTTCCTTTCCTTGTTTCACTGGATTGATTGATTATGTACAGCAAGTTTATGACTTTTATAACATTGCTTTAAGAACAGGTGGTAGAAATTTCAGTAAAACACTGTTTCAATAGTAATGATACCCATATATAACTATTATTTGGTTTTCTCTTACTTTGAATTGCTATCAATAGCTTGCAGGAAAACAAGAATGAAATTACAAAAGCAAAATCCCAATTTATGTCCAGAGAAATTGCACAAAGTAAGATGTAAAATACAAAGGTCCACAATTTAGCTTGAAAACAGCAATATTAACCAACAAAAAATGGTCAGCACAGGGGATACACATGCACTATTCAGTTAGCAGTAAAAGGGTTAAAAGGCAAAAGATTTTAATGTAAGAATGGCATGAAAGCAGCTGTCAACACATATTATGTTGGCAACCATAGGTTTTATTTTCTAATGACATTATGAAGTTAGTAAGACACTGGGGAAAATGTAGCACAAAGTAGTAGGAGGAGTATGTAGAAAATTATGCATTTTAACTTTTAAAAAAAATAGTGACAAATCATTTGAATGCCCCTAGAAAATATTTTTGTGATACTGTTAATAAGTTCCATAAGAGATTGCAAAACTAAGAGAAGCAGGAAGACAATTAGACTGTTGTTTTTACTGTTTGTAACAGTACAAAGCAACAAGTCATTAAATGAAAAATTGTTTATAAAAGAAAATGTTTATTTTTGATCAGAAGCAAGGTGCTGGTTAAATACACTAATTCAATCCTGTAGGATGTAGAAGAGCATAATGCACATCTTAGACTAGTTTAATATTTTCTGCAACTGAAATCATTCAGTCTTATAAAAATATTTCATTTAGAACAAAGGGAATATGTACAGCCTCATCCATTTTACTTAAATTATCAGCTGTTTTTATAGCATCTGATATACATTTTACACATATGTAAGTATTACTGAACCCATTTCCCTTTTGAAATGGTTATTTTTCATACAAAAGTCCCTAAATTAACAATGGGAAAATCTGCAAAAGTGTTTTTGTACAATTCTGCAGCAGTTATAAAATACAATGGTGGAGATAAAATATACCATTGCAATGAACAAAATTAAATTTTCTGTTCAACAAAGTATTCGCCTTGGTTTTTAATAACTGCCTAGCAAACTTTACACATTTGGTTTATTAATAAGTTCTTTGGAGCTGCAGTTCTCACTTTGCATTGCACTTTAGTACATCTTTCATCCCCCTCTGCTTTTCTTTAGATATGCAACCAAAGAATTTAATGTGTTTCTGATCCATCTTTCTTTCAGTTTTCACAATATCTCCAACCTTATCCAGAATAACATTCCCAAAATAGAATAGACCTCCCACCATATTTAACAGTTAGCAGAAACATACTGGTGGGAAACCATCTCTCCCTTACATTAGCAGACTTAATATTCTTCTCCTGGTACCAAAGCTCCCATATTTGGATTCATCTATGAAAAGTACTTTCACCAATCTGCAGGTGTCCAGGGTTAATGTTGTCTTGCAAACTGGAGTCTCATAGGCTTTAGCAAGTTTCCTTACTGTACACATGCCCGTTCACATCAATTTTGAAAGTATCCTTTTGACTTACTTAAATGCAACTTCATAGAACTTCCACAGTAGAAAAAATAATTATGCATTAAATTGATATTATTTAATGATTTATATACTTATGACAAGTAAGTAAAGCATTAAGAGTGTGTAGTTTAACTAATTCATATAATAATATCAATTATATGATTGGCTTCACTGTGCAAATTCCAATTTGCATTTTAATTATATATTTAATGTTTTAGTGGTGAGTTGATTATAAATTCTTAGTAATTAGTTGAGTGTTTAATGTTCATTTAAACTGCTGAGGTATCACAGGCAGTGAGCAATGATAATACATGAGATGAAATGATAAACTGAGAAATGATATTTTTTTAATGAAAGAAACATTCAAGGCCTAAATTTAAGATACCTCCTCAGCATTTACCATTTATCAGAATTGAGTCAGGGAGGACAGTCATGGTGGGATTGAACCCAGACCTCCCACTTGAGCCTGTGCCTTAATGACCTTGGCCAGCCACGGAGGGGGTGGTTTTGCATTGATTTTTTTTAAGCCAGTGTTTAAGAATTTTATTTACGAGTTTATCAATATGTATTGTCTTTTTGGGTTGAGGTTTAAGTAATTTAATATTTTATGATAAGGTGGTTGCTATTATTTATTTATATGTATGAGCTCATTGTACCCTCCCCTGTTATTATTACAATAAGTTATATTTTGTGGTGGTTTAGTAATTGGGAATTAGCTACTGCGGATGCGGACAAGAGCCCACAAAACATATTTTCCCTTGAACATTGGTAACTTAGGAAATAAGAGTATTTAATCAAATCACTAAATAAAACATTTAATTTATCATTTTATTATTACAATGGATAGGATTTTCTTTTTATTTCTGTTAGTTCTGCACTTATTTATGGTGTAGTTTTAAATCTATTCCTTTTACTAATAATGTTAAGGAATTTATCCTGACTTGTAGTTTTGTGATGCTTTCTTGGTTATGGTAAATCTTGGTAGTTACCAGTATTTGTACATTAGCAGTGGCAGGGCCAGGTTTTGTCATTAGGGTGTGCTCACCTTTAATCAATAAGAATTAGAAAGATGTCCAAGTTGGTTACATACTTTATCACTGTATGTAATTCTTCACTGCAGTTACAACCAGAGATGTCACTCAAAACCAACCATGCTCTTGAATTTGTCAATCACATCAATGAAATCCTTTGAACTCATAATGTCCCTCTCTACACTCAATAATATCAAAGACTTGAAACTATCTTGTGTCTAGGGACTGCAGCTTGCTCTTCACAATATTCAGTTTGAGAACACTCTTTCATAGGAACAACTGGGATTGTAAAGAATGTTAATAAAGGCATTGTAAACTTGAGTCGTCGTTTTGGTTGACAATGTGAGGAATGTACCTCACGAAACATGTACCAAAATTACTTTTATAAGTGTGTTTGTGAAACTTAAAGAGAGTTTTAATGTGACGACATGATTTTTAGTGTTTTACTTTAAATCAAAATAAGATTGTAAACTTTGTCTTTTTTTTCACCATGTCACCAACACCATACCTTTAAGTTTTGCTTGAACTATCCTTTGCCTTCATTTAACAGCTTTAAATCTAAAATCTATGCTGTGTTATGCCTGTTGCAGCTGGCAACAACATATTGCACTTCCATATACATAGTCACAGTCCTTACAAATTTGATGCCTTCTACCTTCCTCAGTGCTACAGTTGCAGCACATTTTTCAAGTAATATTATCCACTTTTGGAGCCATAACAATCAAGTATTCCTCAAGTGTTACCAACAAACTAGCATAGAGCTTGTTTATCTATGAGCTTGAGTACGCTGTATGGCTGACAGTAGTAAAGGGAATAGCACCAATGCCTTAGCCACATTCTAAGTAACCAAGAGGCTGATATGTACATTTGACCCAGTCAATGAAACATACAGTTCTAGGTATCCATTGAACACATACCACATTTACATGAATCTCATGCATACCTTTTTGTCCAAATATAGTATTAAAAATTATGGTACTTATTAGATTCGATGGCTTATTAGATTCAAGTGTTCCATAGTTTGCCGGTAACTTTATTAAAATTTATCATTTATTACGTCATAATGCATTGCTGCAATTCTTGATTTTGTTACATTTATTGTTGACTAATTATAATACAGCATTTGAATAGTACGTAATCATGAAATGGAGGGGCAAACAGAGAAGAATAACTTTCAAGCAATTCTTTATGCTGAAAAAAAGGTAACAAAAAGGCAGGAAGATAATTCAATGTAGTTGAGAGCAACATTCACTTGTGGCAGCAACTAAAATTTTCGTTATTTACAACTAAAGCTAATAGGAATAAATTCACTGGTCCTTGCAAAGTAAGACAATGAAGAAAAAGTTTTGAAATGTATACATGAAAGAAGGAACAATGCAACCTGTGGCTAGTGACTCCATAAGAAATAACTTTTTCTAATTTGACCTATGCCAACTGTCCTGGCAACAACACAAGTGATGGATTTTGTTCAACATGCTCCAAGACGTAACAATGGTCCATTTATAATGTTCTGATCATTTTATGAAGTGGACCGACTTATCTCTAAGACACTGTACAAGGATATGGCATAATCTTTTTTTATGATTTCAAGTTTTAAATTACGGGTATGCATTACATTCAATGATGAATTAGATTCACGTAAATACAGTATTTCTCTAATGCAAGATATTACACATTTATAAAAAAAAGTGTAAGTGACATTTTAAAATAATATGCTATTTATTTTGTAATTAAACCTTATCATCTGCATAATAATGAATTTCAATTTATTTAAATGCCAATTTCAAGTAAATGAACAGGTTTAATGAAATTAATCAGCGGTAGTGTGTAACAGTTGCAGTACTTACCATTGCAAACAAGAGAGCAACACCTCCAGAATAAATGGCATGCATGATTAGACTTCCCGTAGTGAAAAACACTATGAGGGAGACAATTCCAAACAGGAATAGCACCAAGGTAAACACAAACAGATAGATGCCTGCGCCAGTAACGTCCCACTGCAAAGCACAAAAAATTGTTTTACTCAAATAAAGCAATTTTCTACTGCACTAATTAGATTATGACTGGTATAGCCAGTACAAGGCACAAAAAATTCAAAAGAATGCTTCAAATTGACTGAAAGATCTTTAGTGTACCACTTTGTACTGAATAAGTAATGAAGTAGATTTAAACTTTATTGCTAAAACGATATATCAACAGTGAAACACACAATTATAAATATTAAGCAGATCTCATCCATCTCATCATATGTTTTCTTTTACATAATTTGAGAGAATCCTACTGTGAATTGTGTTTGTTAATAAAATTCCTTTAATACTTTCTGCACTAAGATAACAGTGCCTCTTTCTTAAGTTTTTAACAAATTTAGTACATTTTTTAAAACTACATGCAAAAACTATGAACTAAGAAATAACTTATCTATAAGAAGTAACTCTTGTACTCTGAAGAAGAGCGTTTATTTTTTCAACTGTAGACTTTTGAAAAATATATTTGTAGGCTAAGAAAATGTTAACATATTTTTCAATAAATGTTTAAAATTATATGCATAGATATATGCCTAAATTGAAACATAAATTACTTTTTAAATTGTGTACACTAGTGGGAGTCACATTTCAATGTCCCACCAATGTGCCTCCTATAAGAAATTAGTCATTAGTAAAAAGTTCAGATGTTCAGGTATTAAAAAGTTATAAAAAGACACTTAAAATATGTAATATAAGCAGTAAAAAAGGCATTACTGGGCTAAAAGATGGAAATTGTCAGGAAAAAAACTTTAAAACATGTAATATATGCAGCAAAAAAGGCATTATACATTTCCACTGGAATAAAAATTAATTTAAATGCAATGATCATTAAATTTGTAAAAATAATTATTGTTTTAAATTATTAGTTACCTAAAACTGAATGTCATTCCTTTTTTTTGTATAATAAGAAAGCAATTATGATCCTATTATATTTATACAGTAATATTATTTGCAACTTCTGCACATTGCCTAGACAATCCATTAGTTATGAGGGTGAAATGTGGCAATATGAGTGCTGGAACAGATATACCACAGGACTGATATAAAAGAAAATAAAGTAGTGATTCTCACTGACTCAGCTTCTGCTGTACAAGCTATAGAACGATACGATAGTTCATATGAATCTTACAATGTAAGGGACGTGAGATCTTATTATACATTATTCCAAACAAAAGTTCAACATATAATACCACTGTGGATACCAGCACATGTGGGAGTGATAGGTAATGAGATTGCAGACTTTCTGGCTAAAAAGGGGGCAGTGCTATATTCAAAACCAATCCATGGATTAATCATAAAATTAAAAAATATTAAAACGACCATAGAACATAAATATCAACATTATATTTATGTGGAAATATCTAATAAAAATTATTCAAATATAAAAGAAACAGTACATAAAATAAAAAATCTACCAAGGAAAGAAGCATTTGCTCATTTTAGACTGGCCATTGGACATGATTGTCTGGCGGAACATCTATACAGATTTGGTTTAATGAATAACAACACATGTAAGATCTGCAACACAGATAAGATTCTAAACAGAGAACATCTATTAGAATGCACAAAATTGAGGAAAGCTGCATCTGACGGGAAAATAGACAAATTATATTGGCTGGCCAGGGAAAAATTGATGGATCAAAATCCTGCACATTAGATCAACAACAACATATTATTTGCAAAGAAAGATAAAATATAACCGACTGACTTTTTTCCTCAGAGGGATGTTAATTATTCTGTGTGCCAATCTGTAGAACACTGCATATTTGTGTGGGATAGGGTTATGACTGTTACAGTTTATCATGGAAGAATGAGAAAAATGAGTGGCTACCATTCCTAGATTTAAAAATTATAAGAAATGTATACTGAATTTTGGAATCCATAGAAAAGACACACACACAGAAAAATATATAACATTCCACACAAATATGTGGTATTCTACAGCTTAGCGCACAAAATATTAACATACCACTCATAGAAACAGAGTACAAAACAGAATACCAACAGATAACTAATACAGCGCTAGCTCCAACAAATACACAATAATAAAAATTATCAATCAATTTTAAAGACAAGTCTGTAAGAGAGGTTTATACAATGAAAAATGTGAAAGAAAGATACAAATTCAAAAGTTTCACATATCTTTTACCACAACAATTTCAATAGGATATTCAAAGAACATGGCATAAGTTAGCCCTAAAGAACAAATATAATATCAAAAACTTACTAGGTTCCACAGTAAAAGACCAACAGAACAGAAATCAGGAATTTACGTAATTAAATGTGCGGATTATATTCATAAATACATTGGAAAAAGAAAATAAATTTAGAAATTTGAAGAAATGAACATTTTAGGAACATTTGTTTTATTAAACAAATTGATAAATCAGTAGTGGCCACTTTTGAGCCCAAAATTAAACAACGGCTAAGCTGCTGAAAGAATTTCACAACCCAATAGAATTGTCTACTTCAGAAAAATTTTCAACCTTAAAAAATAGATAAACTTTAAGAATTATGATAATCCACCCGTGGATGAACTCCTATTTCAACCATCTCAGGCTGCCATAGAAGTACCTTGGCAAGTTGAATAGACAGTAAACAGCTGATGATGATAGCGATTGACTCTGAAACATGTCTTAATGTTGTATAAGTAAGTGAAGTAGGTGTACATATTTAATAAACTCTAATAGGATAAAATGATGGTGTTTAAGAAAGGCAATAAAATGTGTAAATATCATTAGTTTAGAGTTTGTAAAAATCATTAGTTTAGAGTTTATGATGTATATAATCGTAATTAATTTCCTTTCGGGTATAAAAATATAAGGAGGGATAGGGAAAATTTGAGCTGCCAGAGGTGCAGCTTTATTTATTGATTTAGTGTTTCCATCTTCTTGTCATCCAAAGGCAGGAATAATGGTCACTGATATAAAGAAGATACAAGATCATTATGATTTTATAGTATGCTATATGTGAACTTAATAATTGCATGGTTGTATGAAATATTGTAGTGGTTTATAGGAAAGTAGCTAGGGTCAGAACCTATTTACATTTTAATTACTACAGAATTTTATTTCTTTTGTATTTTGCTTAGTAATAAATAAATAAATAACATATTTAATTTTCATACCAATTTAGAGATTACAGTAATAAAATAAGTTTGTCCCTCTAGATTTTGATTTTGAAATACTGGGCATTGTTATTAAATCCTTAGTTTGTGGCAGTCAGTATGTAACCTCATTACAATAGCTCATTGTAGCTGTCATTTTAAAATCTATAGAAATTGTGTATATTTATCTAAGAATCCAATAAACTCTACAGAAGGAAAATGAACTTAAAATGATAGATTACTGAATAAAGAATGGACAGGATGCATTCTGTAGTACTAAGAAAAACTTTAATTGTAGCATATAAGGATGTGGAATTTGTTCATGTAGCAAAATTGGCAATAATATAATTAATAAATAATAATAACACTGGTCAACATTGATTCTTCAGTATAATGGAAAATATGAGACTTTAATGGAAATCTGTACCCTGATTACAAAAATGAAGTTTGTTTTTGGCTATCACATCTAGTTTTTATGACATGTGCATATATGCCTATGGTGCTAGATTCAGTTTACTGCTATGTTTCATTATGTTATTCTACATCTGTTGTTGATTTTCTTCCTAACCAACTCATTTCCGTCCTCCCTTATCACCTAGATGTTTATGTTTATATTCCCAGCACTTATCGGTTTTGTTCTATGGGTCAGGTCTGTCTTCTTGTAAGGTATTTAAGTTTATATTTACCGCTATCATAGATCTCAACTTGAGTTATGCTGAAAACTTGTGTTAATATGCACGTTTGTCTTCTATATGTATATTGCTAAAATAAAAGTTCAAGTATGACTTCCACATCAGGATTAGGCAGGAGACAATGTCTACAAAGTCCTCACAAGATTGTTACATTTGTAGGTGTTATGTATTTGATGGGAAGGTACATAAAATAGACTCACAAAACACAGAAACTATGTTACTCCTATTTCAAAGAGAAAGTTGGTGATTAGGATAAATTATTCACACCTCATACTGCATGTGACAGTTGTGTTCAGGAATTATGTTATTGGTATGAAGGAAAACGAAAGATAATGCCATTTGTCAAATCAATGATATGGAGAAAGCAGTAGAATCACCATCAAGATTGTTACTTTTGCATGTGCAAATTTGCTGGCTACAACAAAAAATATAAGGCAGGAATTAAATATCCAAATATGAGCTGAGTTACATGGCCTATTCCTCATGAACCCAAACTAACCATACCTATATCATCAGCAGATCTCAATTTTAGTGAATCTAAAAGCAGCTCCATGACTTCCAACAATGTGTTGGTTTCTGATCCAGAAGAATTTGGCAATTCACAAGAGTTTAATCAATTTGAGTTAAATGATTTAGTAAGAGATTTAGGACTCACAAAACATGGGCTCAATACTACAGGAGAATTTATCACTTGGCATTACATTTAGTGGTATAGGAATTGCAAAATACAGTTCTACAAGCACTATGCAGAAGAAGATCAACTTGTGTTTTGTGTGGATGTGTGTAATCTTGTTCAATATTGGGCAGGGAAGCATATGAGTCAAGTAACTGGCATCTTTTTTTATTTCTTCTAAACGAAGTCTTAAGGCACGGTTACTTCATAATGGCAACAAGTTAGCTTCAATACTGTTTGTTCATTCTACGAACCTGAGAGAGTCTTATGAAACTATCAAGTGTGTTCTCCAGAAAATTAAGTACTGCGACCATGAGTGGCAAATATGTGGTGACTTGAAGGTCATTGTTGTTACTAGGATAACAGGGAGGATACACAAAATTCTCCTGTTTTCTTTGCAAATGATATCTAGCAAGGCAAGAGAAAATTGGGAAACTGACCAGTGGCCTAGAGGCAGCAACTGGAACCTGGATCAAAAAATGTTACTAATGTGATTCTTGTTGATTGTCAAAAAACTCTACTCCCTCCATTACACATAAAACTTGGCATGATGAAGCAATTCGTGAAAGCACTCGACAAAAGTTGCCCTTGCTTCCAGAACTTAATGCACAAAGTTTCCATCATTGTCACAGGCTAAAATCAGAGAGGGAGGACCACAGATAAGGAAATTGATGAATGATGTTAATTTTACCAGTGCTATGAATGAAATTGAAAAAGATGCACAGAATGGATTCAGAGAGGTTGTCAAGACATTTCTGGGCTATGTGAAAGACCCTGAATACAAAGAAATTGTCAGAAATATGCTGGAAATTTCAGACTGTTCGGCTGTAATATGAGTTTGAAGCTTCATTTCCTCAAGTTACATCTTGACTACTTCCCGTCAAATTTAGGAGCTGTCAGGGAAGAGCAAGGTAAAAGGTTTTGCCAGGACTTGAAAGATGTTGAACGACGTTATCAGGGAGGCTTGGACGTACATGTGATGACTAATTACTACTGGTGTCTTGCACTCAACAAATGTGCCAGAGAACACTTGAGAAAATCATGTATACTGCAGTTCCATGGGAAAAGAAAGAGGGGTACTCAAGATAACTTACTTACATTCTGAAATTCAGCTATGTTTTCATGTTATTATTATTCTTTATTTTCTTTAAAAGTTATATATGAATGTGTAATATTTTTGCAAATTTTACAATTATATTTTCATTGAACATTGTCATATTGCCAAAATGAGATGTGTCACAGAAAAACAGAATGCATTTTTGAATTCTGCACATCAAATTTAGTAAAAGTAATTTATTTTTAATTGTGGCACAGAAAAAAGTTTTCATTTGTAACTTTATGTAATGGTTTATTTTGCTAGGCAGAATTAAGTCCATTAGGTCTTCTCTTACACTCAACCATGTTTTAAAATAACAAATACACAAAATAGATGCATATTAGGTACATATACATATAAAAGAAATGATATATATAAAACTGATATGAAAGAAAATAAAGCCAATATTGAGCAACAGTAGTTGATGGGCAATGCAAAGAAATAAAAGCAAATATTTACATCTATATTATTTAGAAATAATCAAATATTAACAGCAAGGGCAAAACAAATATAATATAAATCATAAATATGTTACGTTTTATTTGGAATGACAGAATGTTAGAGTTAACATTCTTTAACATTTTAAGCATAGATGCGAAATAATATAAATAAAATTAAACTGGGAAGCCTAATTTTACTTAATAAATAAATATCTAAATAATATAGATTAAATGTAATTCAACTTTGACAATCCCTAATATCTTGTGACAATTGTTATTGATTTAGTTAATTTATGGATGCACTTCATCAACATCTCAGGTCATCAACAACCCATTCAATTCTGGATGTGAAACAGCAGATAAATTTTCCTCAGAGGCCTCTTCTTTCAAGGCTTGAGGTTCTTTTACGTGCCATAAAATATACAATGCATGACTTTACTTCCTTTTCCAAGGAAGCATACTTAGGATTTTTATACCCAAAAAATCCATTGACCTGGACAGCATTGAATCTGCAATCTTGGGTCTACAAGGTAAGTATGTTTGCCACTACACCACCAGGACAGACTCTTGTGACAATCAATTCAAGGACAGAGAATTGGATACTGAGAAATAGACCAAATACAGGGAAGCCTGATGATATGTAATTGATATGGGTTTCACGTATAAAAGTGTTAAAAAGGTAAATTATATATATTTCACCATGAAGCAATTTTTCAGTTAAGCACTTACTTTGGTCTGGATGGAAAAAAGTGCAATTCCAAGGCACACTACCGCAACAATTCCCATTGTCATGAAGACCATATAGGTATCATGGAATGCTGATATTAATGCTGCTAAATATGACATCGACAGTGTCTGGAATCATACAATAATATTACATACATTATTACAGTGATAAATTTAGATCCAGTATCTTTAAAAAGTTTACTTAACATTTTTGGAAAGCACATATTCATCTTGCTCCAGACTATCATAATGTACAAAGCTGGTACCTCAGCAGAAATTATCTGTATGAGAAAAAAAAATACCTTACATATCATTTGAATAGCAATAGCCAAATTATATTCACATGTCAAAGAGTAGAAAAATCTAAAATATAGCCAATGATTTTATTAACTGTTTTTAAAAAAAGAATCATTTATGGTGGGTCTAATTTTGGGATATTACTTTCAGATATGACCTTGAAAAAGCTTCATTATTTAATATTTTTTTTGTGATTTTGGTTTGCCTATCTTCCCCTGGCAAAAATTTGAAGGATAATTGCGCTACCTATTTCTTCTTTATTCAGTACAATGTAGCATCTTCTTTCTGCCAAAACCAGCAAGCCTTCCATCACAACTAGGAGGTAGCTCAGTTTCTGATAGCATTTTTCTGCAGTTTGAATGTCCTAATACAACCATCTAAAATGCACTTAATTTCGTGGTGTGAATAAAAAAGATAGATCTTTAATGACATCCATGTTCTAAATTCTTGTAATTTTACAAAACATTCACTAAAAACCCGTAATTTTCTTCTTTTGCTTTCCAGGGAAATCTTTCTTCACTTTTTATGTACTTCAGGAAGTTATATAACTATCCTAATACACATGCTAAGTGATCTAAATAATAATTAAAATTTTCATAACAGCTAAAAGATTCATTACTGAAGGATTTATGTAAATATTTCCTATAGTAAATTAATTTTTTAAGGACAAGAAAGAATATCCAAACAAATTCTATGCTGAGAGCCCATATTTTTTTAAAATTAATTAACTTGTCACATACAGCTACTCTTGGTGCATAAATACTTTTAACTGCTGAAGCTGAACTTTGTATAATAAAACATAAATATATCCAATCCAAGATGCTTCACCCCTTCAAAAATTTACAAAAAATTAAATTTGATTGGTTGGTCTACATTTTGAAACAGTATTATAATCCCACTTTAGTTTCAAAAGGTTTATATTGGGATAATTGCAACAAATGTCCTTTGATATGTCAAAGTTAACTTATGAGTGACTCCATAATATATTGCTGTGTGACAAAATTGTTGAGAGTTTAAAATTTCCAAATATTACTATATAAAGGGTAATAACTCCCCCCCCTCCCTCAATAACTTTTTCTGACTTAATGGTTTTACATGAGGAACTAAGTTTTCTAGGATTCAGTCAGTCTCTCACCAGCATCCACAAAATAAAATTTCTTCAGGCAAATGATCTATTGGGTTCACGTGATGTACTGGGACGCTGATGACCTGAGATGTTAAAGAGCGTCCTTAAATAAAACAAATAAAAAAAAAAATCATGTGGTTTGCATGGGTGAGGCAACTGCAAAAAAATCTATTCATTCTGCTTTTAATAATCAATTTTTATCTTATCACTGAACTTTAAACGAAAACCCAATTACTCAATATTTGTAAACACACAAAGCTGTCCCCTTCTCCATCAAATTGTAAACATGAATTAAAGTGTCCCTCTTAAAATAAAATACCTCCAAGTAGTGAAGTACTCTTTAACTATCAAATCTTTGGATTCTTTAATTATTGTTAACAAGTGCATTATTTACAAGGAAACAGCAAAGATCAATATATAGTAGATTTTTAACATAGTAAAAATATCATGCAGTTGTGAAGTGCAGTAAACAGGACTGAAGTAATGTTTATGCACATATAATAGACAACTGTATGATATTTTTATAGCATAAGCAGATGGGCTCAGTTTGCCTAGATATGTTTTAAATTACAAATTATACTCACAAATGGTGTAGTTCAATACCTAAGTTTAACAATGAAATTTATTGAAATTGCTAAGAAAAATACAAACTACGAAGGGTCTTCACCTATCTGGCCCAGGCCATTTTAGGTGTAGCTATTCATGATTAGAGAAATTTTAATACAATGATGATTTTATGCTAACCCTTTATCTAAATTCTAAATAATTAAATAAGGTACAAAATTCCACCCTGATTGCATCAGATCACAGTCCCCAGTTCATCAGCAGTAACCTATTGGAATTCCAGGAACTAGGCTCCAACGCAACCCAGGGGACTAAAATATATTTCAATTACTTTCAATCAGCAGCTTAAGTCCTACCCGATTTCTATTTGTTCTCAAACCTAAAAATGCTCTCTGTAAACATATTTTCTGTTAAAAAAGAAACAGCAGTAAATAGTGCAGAAAAGTGCAAGTTCAAACAAATGAAGAAATCTACTTTTTTTTTTGTTAAGCTTCAAACCTAAATTTTTCTGGGATAGGTAAATCAGGAATGGGGTTCACAGTCTCTTGAAGCCAATTAGGCAGCTACTTGACAATGGGATGGAGTCCTTTTTATCTTGGAAGCTCCATGATGCAGGGTGCTGTATTATAACCACATACACCCTTGCAATTATTACCTCTAAAATGAAGTTGCAAGATGGAAGTAAAGAATGCAGCACCTTTGAGGGTTTAGGGCCAAAATTCAAGTTTAATTTTTAGAAATCCAGCAACGATTTACACCAATTTTAAGGATGTATGTATATATGTGTTTTCTTTTAATGCTGCAGTTTCCAAACATTGGTTATCCATTCTTTTGTCATGAGCTTAGGCAAAAGTTCTCTCCCAGTATTGCTAAAATTCTGGTTTTACATTCCTAAGTCTATAAGTATATTCTGACCGATGGAACATTTAAAGATAATAGCAATGTTTTTATAAAAACTGTCAAAGATAAAGGATATAGTCTGGCAATCAACAGTGGCCAGCACTCTTGCACAAGAAAAGATGGCAAAGCTGAAGTTATATTGAGCTTTACCAAAATGCATAAAGTGAATAGCATTGATGAAGGTAACATAATAAGTTTCAAGAGATCTTTCTTTAGCTTAAATGCAAAATTTTACAAAAAACTATGAAATAATCTTTTAGAAAAATCGGCAGTTTTACTGAAGTATTACATAAGTGTTAATATTTAAAAGTATTTAAAAGCTTTATCTCTAGCTTTTAACACCCTTTTGTACTAAGTGCTGTTTATCAATTTTAATAGTTTTATTTTGTAATCTCTCCAAATAAGATGCACTGAGGTTTTATTATACCAATTGTTAGAGTAATATAAGTAAACCAGGACTCCAGATTATAGGCAGAAATAATTTAACCTCCGTATCTTACAATTGGGTCTTGTTTGTTTAGTCTATTTGCAGAATATTTTTTGAGGATACTAGAATCAGTATTTTCCTTTTTTGTTACAGATGTTAAAGAGTTATGAAATAAAAACCTACAAATATGGACAGCGTGATGATATTGCAGGGCCAAGATCGTCGTGCACTGGAGCAGCAAACCAAGGTGAAGTATGTAACCAGGAATACGACACTGTAATCAACCAAAACATAAAGTATATATATTTCTTATACAACAAACTAACATGTTACAATGCTGTAGAACAAGCTTTATGTACATAATTTGTGTTTTAGCAAGTAAGAAACCAATTAAAAACTGTATATTTCTCATCTGAAAAGTTTAGGAACAGAAGTTCCACATTTCACAATTACGAAAAGGTACAAGTCTAAGCATGAAATTTATTAATGTTTCATATAAATTTTATACCCATAGCCTACATATAATCTTATATAGTATTATTATTAAGAGCAGTTCCAACCCTTCAGATGCTCTGGTGCGAGCAAAGTATACCCTGAGCACCCATGGTACTTCTGACATTACTAGATGTATACCAAATCAAACATCCAAACCTCTCAAGGAGTTGTTTGGATGAGTTGGATTCAATGAGGCAAGTTTCCATGATTCATGGTAAGTGAATGTGCTGCAGTGTAGTGGTGCTGATTCAATGAGGCAAGTTTCCATGATTCATGGTAAGTGAATATGCTGCAGTGTAGTGGTGCTGCTGCACCACATCAGGGTGATAACCAATCTTTAGAGTTTGGATTACCACCTGCAGAGCTAGAGCAGGCTGCCTTACCAATGGAGCCTAGTGCTATTAGTAGCCCAGCCAGAGGCTGAAGGTGCAGGCAAGCAGTGACTGCTTCCACTCTAAAAGGAGGAGTTTTTTTATAAACTAGATACCAGACTAATGAAAAGACCTACCAGCGGAATACCTTAGGCATATACCTTGCTGGGACGAGGGATTCTCATTGAATAACAATATTATTTTTGTTCTGAAACATAGCAGAGAATAACCAATGACTAAGTCATGCACAACTATCTGTAGTGATGGAGAATCAAAAGATTAAATATGCAAGTTTCACCAAAGATAGCATTGTCACAATTATTCCTTATCTCCACCAGTTGTTTAGAACAGCTATATTTACTGAATATGCAGATATTGCTACCTTATCTGTGCTGTGTGAAAAAATTCCATTATGTACCCACTTCTTCTGGTAATGGAAAGAATCGAGAGATATTAAATTATACAAAGGCATACCCCGCTATTCAGCCCAAGAATCAAAGACATGGCAAGAGTCTTTAAACTGGGACAAAAATGTATTGGATTGGCTTTATATGGGTCTTTGTTGTAAAGATGATGGTGGCACTTCCACCCTACATATGCACAATTTTATTATTGAACTAAATTATGATGGAAAAGCCTCTGTCAGAAACAGACTTAGCAAAATACTTAGAAGTTATTTATTTTTTATATTGTTGGAAGAAGCACAAAAAAGTGTTTGTCTTTACTAAGCAAAATACTTAGTGCATACAATATGTTTATATAAAAACCAGTAATTACCTTACATACTGCAATGAAGTATTAACAACAAACCTTAAATAAATAAAACAATTATAAAACTAAAGTCTGTTGACTTTATATAATCACAGGAGCAGTAAAACCTACTCCAATATCTGCAATGCAAGTACTGACTCATCAGTCCCCTACTGAATATGATCTTCAAAAAACTGTTGTTATTCAATATGAAAAATGAATTAAGATTCCCATTTAATAATTAGAAGCACAGTATTTTTGAAGTTAATTTCAAAACTCAAATTTTCTCTCTAAAATTCAAGATACAAAAATAGATAAATAAAAAATAAAACTGCCATCAAGTAAATAAAATTTAATCTATAAAATTTATTCTATAGAAACTATATGATATAATTACTGAAATGCTAAGATAAAAAATGAATACAAGATGTCTTCACCTATTTGACCCTGGCCATTCTTACGTGTGACCCCTCATGAATAAAATTTGTGTGCTATAAGTTTCTTTACTAAATTATAAATTAAACATAATTATTCTTATTCCAGTTCATGAAACAAAATAAAATAATGACAACATAATTGGATTACACACTGTCTAACATCTACTGGTAGCCTCTGTCTTTGGTTTGTCAGTAGTCTCCTACTGGAATTCCAAAGTCATCACTTCAGATAGTTCTTTCACATCAGAGATCCTCTCTCCAATCTTTTCCTTAATAATTTTCCTCATTGTTGCTCTCTTTTTAGCTACTACTCTTCTCCAATTTATCTTGAGTTCATCAGTCAGTAATTAAAAGATAATCTTTACATATTCCAACTCAGCTTCAGTTCAGAACAGCAGTTGCAGATGAATTATTATAAACCCTAAACATATTATATGAGTACCAAATTTTAAAACTAACTTTACAAACCACAAGATGCTCATTTGCTAACCATGCACATCTACTTATTTTTAACTCTATACAAATAATCCTCTAAATTCTCATTTGAGATAGATCCCAAAAATATTTTTAATAGCAACTTCTTTCACATTTGCATCCATTTCTACCTACCTCCTTTGTACCCACACATTCATATAATATATGTCCCAGCACTTTCCATTTCCATACAGATCGGACAAACATCCCATTCAAAAATTCTACTTATATTTTTTTCTCTAAACTTCTAACCTAAACCATATTATATGGTTCTACTAGAGTCCTTCCCTTTATTTCTTGTTATAAATGTAAATATCCATCCCTACTCCTCTCCTCCTTTAATTCCTGATATAGTGCCAGAGATCATTAAAGCATACATCACTTGTCTATCAATATCCTTGAATCTCATTTAGCCAATCTCCAAAAGCCTCTTGTTAATTCTCTCCTACTACAATTCGTCCATTCTATGCCGCAACATTACTTCACCAATTTTGCCAACCTTGCTGGCTTCCCCTAAAATATATCCTGAAGCTTCATTATTAACAATTTGATCACAGCAGTCAGCATAGTAACACTATTATACCTCACTTACTTGTTTAAAACCCAAAACATGTTTCATGACGGCACTAGTTTCAAGATCATTTCCAGCTGCTGATGAGAGTGAGTGTTCTTGAAACATGTTTTGGGTTTTAAACAAGTGAGGTATATAGTGTTACTATGCTGACTGCTCCAATCAAAGAATATTTTAGAGTTAAAATGATATACTATGGGTATATCATAGTATATCATTTTAAATATAACTTCACTGTAAACAGCTTCGAAAATTATACATATAAAATATTTCAGTTTTCTCAATTAACCAATCTTGTACATTTACCTTTCCCTTTTATAGAAACTATAGAAAGAAAAATTAAAATTCATATTTGGATCTTATAGAAGATATTAAGAAGAGTGACAATATATAAGATGTATCGAAATTCCTAGCATTTGAAACTATTAATATTACATTTCCTAAATAAGAGTCGGTGCATATTTTTACTGATGTTTCACTGTGTCCAATCAAAAAGAAGCAGGTGCTGGTGCTACATATCAACCATTTTCTGTTTATAAATCCATAGGTTATGGCGCTTCAAATTTTGATGAAGAAAATATTTAACAATTCAAAATCAAACTATATCAAATTTCTCATTCTCAACTAGTTGTTATATTATGTGATTCCAGAGTTGCTATTGCTGCCATAAAAAAAATAACTTCTCACCTAAAAGCAGAAAAGGAATAAATTGTTGGAAAATTATATTTTTTATATTTATTCAAATAGCACTAAGTTCACAAATATTACAATATGGCCTGGTTCTAATCCAACTTCTATTCCAGGCTAATATTTTAAATCACTCTGATACAAAAAAATGTTATTAACATATTAATTTTCAACATTCAACCAACTCTAAATTAACAGTGTTTGCTAAGTTCCAGTCTTTGTTTCATACATAGCTTCCTAATGGTATGTACAAAGGACTTTGGCACAACCCCTTCTACCAAACAAAGAAACACTATAATAACATAAGCTAAATCATGTTATACAGTTCAATAACCACCCAAAATTAGCAATAAATTTATTCTCATTAGAGAACCTCTGCCTTTTCTAGCTTTCATCCATACACATTTAAACTTTTAATCTACTACACATATAATCACAATACCACTATCAGTCGATTACATAAGGCAAACACAATCAAACTCACAGATCTTTTCTCTTCATGAACCATAACCATTTGTTCTTTACTCTATACAAATATTCCCCAAGATTCCTCATTTGTCTTTGATCACCAAACATTTCTTTGCTTACTTAACTTCAACCATTTACCATTTACTGCTGGTTGTCTTCATTCACTTATTCCTGAGCATTCAAACAAAATATATTCCACATTTTCCAAATTTCCATACATAGGGCAAACTCCATGCTCACAATTGCTTCTAAAACCCCTTAAGCCCCAGATTCCTAATCTAAACCACGCCATCCCCTATCTCTCCTGCATATTACACTTACTAATGTATCTCATCTTTTAACATCCCCTTTTATTTCCTGTTAAAATACTAGTGACCTCTTCCCCCTCATTATAGAATATAATGTAATATCTGTCCATCTTATCCTCAAACCTCACTCTAATATGTTTCCAAAAATCTGCCTACAAATCACTTCTTCTTAACCATACATCACCCATCCCATTCCTTGTTAACCCTTTCACAACTTTGTATACCTAATAGGAATCCCCTATCCCAGACTCCTGAAATTTTAAACATTCATTTAACAAGGAAACTTTCAAAATTTTTTGTATCCTAAACCAATACTTAAAAATCTCTCCATTTACCATCCTCTCACAGCAATTGTCCCCATTTCAACAGTCCTGCTGCAATTGTAGCATTTTGTGAAATTCCCAACACAATATTACAAAAGGTAAAAATGGATTACCATATCCATCAATTTCTAGCTTTTCTCTATCCCCAATATTTTCTTACTTGTTTATCCCATTGACTGGAGGAGCTCAGAACCATTCCTAAATGTGAAAATTCCTGCACAATCTGTATCTCCCTCCCCAACATAAAACAACCCCACTCCTCAGCTTATTTCCCTTTTTACATACCATTATTTTAGTCTTCTCCTGATTCACTTTAATACACCCAAGATTGCAGGTTCGAACCTGGCCAGGACCGATGGATTTTTTCGGGCGTAAAAATCCTAAGTATGGCTTCCTTTGGAAGGTAAGTAAAGCCGTGGGTCCCGTGTCGTACATTTATGGAACGAAAAAGAACCTCAAGTCTGAAAGAGAGGCCTCTGAGCAAAATTTGTCGGCCGTTTCATGCCCTGAATTGAATGGGATGCTGATGACCTGAGATGTTAAAGAGCGTCCATAAATAAATCAATCATGTTTCACTTTAAGATCATTCTTTACAATATCTCAATTTGTAAAAATGTATATCTTAATTCCTATTACTGAAATAGAGGCTGCTATTAAATCATCAACATAAAGCAAACCTGGGATTTCCATTGTTTATTATTGGCTTGTGTATGTTAACCTTGCTGTAAACCTACTGTTATATTATCTAAAAACAAATTATAAAGAATAGAACTCAACTTTCATCCCTGCCTTATCCCTCAATCTTGGTTACTTTCTCAGTCACAAAACCTTCCCCATATTTAACACAAAATATATTGTACTTATAAAGCTCCTTCAACAAATCAATCACCTTACTCATACCCTTATGCCACAATTTGTACCACAAAGCCTCTCTGTCTATCATATGCCGTCTTTAAATCAACAAATACTACATACAATCTACTATATTTATTCACCAAGTACTTATCTATCATTGTTTTTAATAAATGCATTATCAGCCATTCTCTGACCTTTCCTAAAACCCGACTGAAATGGAGAAATTAACATGTTCTCTTCTACCCAGTCATTAATTCTCTCAGTTAGAATCCCAGTGAAAACCTTCAATTGAACTCTTTCCCTTAAAAAAAGGATGAATAATGGCTGTACCCCAGCTCTTACATATCCTCTTGCTACACTTAATTAAATTCAATAATCTGATCAAACACTTTCTTTTACCAGTGTTTTAACAACCATTTTAACTGCTGAGAAATCACAGGCAGTGGACACTCATAACATATGAGATGAAATGATAAATTTAGAAAGGATTTTTTTAAAAGAAGGAAGCATTCCAGGACTAAGTTTAGGGTACCTTCCCAGTGCTTAAACAATCTCTGACACTATTTTATCTTACTTCTGACATCACACTTGGAAAAATTCAAATGGGAATTTAGCTTTACTTTATTGCCTTTCGAATCAGTTTTAGAATTTCTTCACAAGAAAATTCTGTCCAGAGCTTCATTATATCTCGTTTTTAATTCCAAATTCCACCCCTCATCTCAGAATCTCTAAATTCAAATAAGTATTTAAAGTACTCCACCTCATAGCTCTAGTACAATTAATGATCTCCCCACTCTTTTTTTTACACAATTTCTTATAATTTTCCATTTATGTTATGCCTTTCCGGATTTGATTTTGGCCTCTATTTCTAAGTCCTTGAAATTTATGGAAAGTCTTCTAGCAGTTTGGAAATCACTCTGACACTAAAGAAGGTCAAAACTGCTTGGTCAGCAAGAAAGGCTATGGTGATTTTGTTCTTTGACTGTCATGGAATAGTTTATCAGCTAGAAGCCTTTCTCAAACAACAATTAATGGAAAGTATTACAAGACTTTTTTGAGCATCCTGGATGAACTTATCTGATGAAAATACCCTGAGCTGTATCCATTTGGTTGGCACCTTTACCATGACAATGCATGCTGTTGTTGCTGAACATTTGGCCAGAAAATACATTCTGTGTCCCACCCTCCATACAGTCTATGCCTAGTTCTGCATGACTGTACTGTTTCCTCATTTAAAAATCGAACTGTGAGACCAGAATTTTCATTCTTCCTTCCTGAAGAAGGCAGAGGCAGTTCTGAAGACAATGTCAAAATCTACGTATCTCACAAATTAAAAAATCATTCTGTCTTTATCATAGCACTCGTATTCTCTACATATTTTTTTTAAAGGATTAACTAATTAGATATTTTACGAGATATATTTATGTTTAATGAAATGAGTTTTGAGGACCCAATTCTATGGTGCAAATTCTGTTTGGATTAAGTTCCCGAAAAAATAATGCCAAGTAATTTTTGATGCAGACTGACTTCAGACTCATTTGTGGCATAAAAAAAGCAAGCATTTAATTCATTATCTCCACAATCTTTAAGTTAAAATAAATAAATATAGTTTAGAGTATAATGGTAAAGTCCAAAATAAAAGGAAAAGGATCAAAGATATATTATTATTGCATACAAGCTTTCTTCATTTTCTTTACTGCTACTTGTTTGTTTATGCCAGAAACAAATTAATAATTCTTTTGAAGGGTTCCTTTCGGGGGAAAAAAAAAAAAAAAAAGAAAGAAAGAAAGAAAAGGAAAAGAAAAAAGAAAAAAAGACACAATGGGCAATTTCATTCAAATTATTTTAACTTGTTTTATTCCAAATGCTTTTCACTGCAAGAAAATGTTTAACACATTTTCAATTTATAATTTTCTCTTTTCAAAACAAGTTTTTTTCTATTACTCATGTGAGCTATATATCAGACTCTCTTATTTCTGTTTTCAGAATGAAATGACTTAGGCTAAATAAAGCATGCAACTACAGAGAGAGAGAATCTAATTTTTTTTCCCTCTCACTCAATTCAGTCGGTTAAACAATGTTACTTACTATGCAGCAATGAGGAATGTAACATGTGTTCTCACAAAACAACGTGTTGGCATGCTGAAATAAAAATAATTTTATATTAATAACTTAACAATTTTAATCTACACATACATTATTTACTTAAAAATTGCATCCCTTTTACAAAATTAAGTACTATTACCTAAAAACGATAAAGGGATAGAAATGAGATATGTAATTTTGGTTTGTTTAAGATATTTAACACATTAATTTTATTTTCAAACAAATTTAAAATAGTTAATGCATAAAACAGTGTCACATGCTCCAGCAATCTAAATAATGAAAATTCAGCATAGTCATTTTTAAGATCAGTATTAGAATGTAAAATAAAATGGTTTACCATTCCCCAATCCATTCCATTTAATTATTGGTCATGAATATCTGGCAAAGCACTTGAATAGAATTAGACTAATTTCTTCACCACTTGGTACATTAAAGAAGAGGTGGATCAGAATCATAAATATAAAGCCATCTCTAAAACTATTTAGGAAATTGACAATGGGATGGGGAAAGAAGGTATATTGAAATTTGTGATAAAGCAGAAATAGATGGACAAAAATGGAGTTACAAAGTTAAAATATTTAAAACACTCCTTGTTTTCATTCTCAGCTAAAGGTTATTGCAAGGGAAATAAACTTTTCTGTCTTTTATATAGAAATAAGGAAAAGGAGTTACTGTATGCTAAAATGTTAAGAAACTAGACTACAGAGAGAAGAAAAGTGGGATATTTCACAAAAGAAATGGACATTCTGAAATTATTTACTATAATTGCTTTTTGTACCTTATTTATTATGCAACAAAGTTCAATGCACATGAGATCTCTCAATATACTCCCCATTAATGCCATGCATCATTATCATCTTCCCTCATTATGGTGTTGTGAAACCATTGTTTGGGAGCATTATGCCATCACTCCTGGACAGCTACCTAAATTTCCTCATTGTTTGCTAATTCTTTCACCTTGCAGCAAGTCCTTTATGTTGTCAAATAAGGCTTATCAGACAGAACAAGATCTAAATTAAATTATAATATGTCGTCTAACACACTCTTATGCTTCACTTACTTATGCTTGACGACTGAGTCAAGTTGGTTGAAGATGGAGAGGATGTCTCTTCAAAACCGGTCCCACCATATTTCAAAGTAAGTGAAGCATAAGAGTGTGTTAGACAACAGATTAATTATAATTTACATTTAACAAGCTTCACTGTGCGAGTTCCAACGGAATTTTTTAAAAATGTCTTATTTTTCAAAAGTTCTTAAATGAAGAACAAGATCTGTTGATTATGACGGTACAGCATAACAATGAACCCCAAGATGCCAACTTGCAATCATAGTGTTGGTATGAGATCACATTATCATATTAGAGAAACACTCCTGCTAACCATTTCACTCTTTCACTGTTGCTGAAAACCTGTACCTAAACTGTTTAAGGGTCTTGCAGTACTCTTGCTGCTCACTGTCCTTCCTTGAGGAAGCCAGTCCATTAACAGTATGCCTGAAGTGTCTCAAAATATGCTTATCACCTGTGTGTCCGCGAATGGAGCAGCTGAAATTTCTTGGGGCAGGGGCTCCTTATAAGTTTCCATTGCATTGATTTGACTTTCTTCTATAATATATGGTAGTGATGCCATTAATCACCAATAACTTATCTATATTAAGAATTTCTAGTAGCTTTAATCCTTTTGTCCTTCTATGTTTATTTCAAATGCCATAGAACTGAATGTGTGCATACCCTTTTCATATTAAAATCATTGTGAATAATAGTGTGCAGGGTTGTGTTGCTAAGACACATCTGACATTCCAAGTCATCAAAGGTTATGCATCAATTATAATTAATTCAGACAACACCTTAATGTTTCTGGAAGACAGTGATGTTGGCAGACAATCAGTACTCACATTTTG
The DNA here is from genome assembly GCA_030762175.1 of Metallyticus violacea. Classification (NCBI taxonomy): domain Eukaryota; kingdom Metazoa; phylum Arthropoda; class Insecta; order Mantodea; family Metallyticidae; genus Metallyticus; species Metallyticus violacea. The sequence goes on from CM060844.1 coordinate 38,416,885, forward strand.
TGCTCAGATTCCCTGCCATTTGCAAACCCACTGACCCAGTTGTAAACCTTCTGTACAAGAGCTTTTTGAGCACATACTGCAGTTAAAAGTCTATGAATTTCTGTAATTTTGACACCTTCCTTCCATAAAAACCATGCAGTCCATCTTTATCCATAATAGTTGCCTTTCATCATATTCATGTCCTTCTCTACTTGACCAATGAACATTCTTTTGCTATATACTCTGCTTACAACCACCATCCTGCATCTGCCTGGCATACTAGTATCCACTGCGCTAAAAATGGACGTGCACAAAGATTGCATGGTATTCTTAAAACAACACTATCGTAAATCATTTTAGGACACCCTTCTTAATAAAGAAAATATTTTGTAAACACAAGAAAGAGTTTATCTAGGTGAAACTATTCATACAACCTATTTTTGGCCTCACTCACTGGCTTTACAAAAGAGTGTGTTTAAATAGTTCAACTCAGAAGAGACTATAAATGCATGCTTCACTGTGTTAGATTCCAAATTTAATTAATATGGAGGAGAAAGATTATCTAAAATGTTTGGGAAAGCTACAGAAGGTGCAAGAAAAATGAAGAAAGATTCAAAAAGGGATGTCAAGCAGAGAATAGAAGAGACATAGAAGATAAGATTTATTGTAAGAAAAATCTTGGAGAATACTGTAATAGATATACAGGATCTTCTTACACCAACAATCTGGATGTTAAGGTAGATGGGTTCCATATTAGTCATAATTAGCAACTATTAACAGTGTAAGCTATGTAAAATAATTTGAATTTACAGAATTAATCATTGAGTCATCCTGGATAATCTATTTATGATAAATATTGGAGAACAAGAGGGTTAATGACTTCATTGTCCTTTTCACCCACACTAATTTTATTCACTAATCAAGACACTTTTTAATCTGAAAAAATGTTCTTGGTGGCAGGAGTGTGCCTCAGTTGTTAAGTCATTGCTTAAGGCCAGCCAGTTTAATGAGTTGAAGCAGATGGGTGGTGTTTATTACTGAATTGGATATTGGCCTTGAGTCTCACACCACTATTGTGAGTATTGAACAACGAAAGAAATAACACACGTCTAATCCTAACCCACTGGCTTCCACCAACTGCATTGACTGCTATTTTATTTTTGGAGAATAGTGGAGAATATCTCATCCACAGTAACAAATTGGTGCACAAATTAAGTCCAAACATTGCTGTGAAATTTATTTTTGCATTTGTTTTGGTCAACATTATGCAAATACGGCACCAATCATGCAGAAAGTTTTCTCAGCTTTAAGTTTTTCATGTGAAATGTACTGTACATGTTCTTTTTATATGCCTGTGGCGTCAGCTATTTCATGCAGTTTTGACTGCTGATAATCCAAATAACATATTCGGCACTTTTTTTATGCTTTCCTCTCTGTTTCCAGTTTTGGGACATCCTTCACATGGATTATAAGAGATATATGGCGCATTTAAGATTTAGTGCCATTTCTTAACAATTGAAAATGTAGGAATAGACTCCTTATAAATATTCACCAACTTTAGATGAATCTCTGTTGGGGATAAAATGTCCAATGAAGATTTAATGATGGTATGGTATTCCTGTTTCTCCATTAAACGAAAGACATACAATATGTCTATTTTACAGCTGTACAAACAATACTACTTGGTAGATCAAGGTGACAATTGACTAATATTATTGCGAAACATGTAACAACATGACTAAAAACCCATTTTGTTGATATCCATGCCATATCTGTGCAAGGTCAAGAACATTTCACCTTGCCCTTGTAATTAATCCACATGATAGTCACACCGCATGGGTGCCCGAGATCATTACAGACAAGCTCGTGAGCAGGTAGTTTGGGGTTCGAATCCTGCCAGGACCATCCTCCATGACTGAGGTTTTTTTCCAAGTTTTCCTCAGTTCTCATAAATGGCAAATGCAGGGAAGGTACTCTAAACTTAGGCCTGGAATGTTTCCTTTCTTAAAAAACACTTTCCAAATATATCATTTCATCTCGTGTATCATAAGTGTCCACCGCCTGTGGTGCTTCAGTAGTTAAAATGAATATTAAACACATTTCAAAAAAGAAGAAAAAGATAGTCCCAACCACCATGGGTCATTAAGGGACTGGCTTGTGAGTCTGGAGGTTCCATTCCCATCAGGACTGTCCTCCTTGGCTGAGGTTTTTTCCAGCTTTTCTCTAGTCCTCATAAATGGCAAATGCAGGAGAGATACCCTAAACTTGGCCTGAAATGCTTCCTTCCTTAAACAGTATTCACCGCCTTAGATGACTCAGTTAAAACGGGCATTCAACACTATTAAAAAATGTGATAGTTAATGTAAGCTTTTATCAACATATGACCCTAAGAAGCTTGTTTAGTTAACTTGTTCAATGTCCTTCCACCTTTACAGTTAGCATTAAGGTATCATTACCAATTTTTTCTGGAGTACTGAAAATGTGTTGCTTTAGTTTTGCTTATATTAATTTTTAGGTTATTATCTTCTATATATTTGAAATACATTCATTGTGAATTCAGATATTAATTTTCCAACAGTAGTAATAGATTTGTGCCAGAATATTATAGATATATCAGTACATGAAATATTTTTAGTTTGTAATTTGGGGTTATAATTTAAATATACAAGAAGTAATAATGAATAAAGTACAGATACTTGGGGTACTTCACACTTGACTATGTTCTGTTCTGATATATGGCCTTCCAAAGATCCACAACCCTGGGAGAATTATTATTAACAGCGTAAATATCCCAACCTGCTGTTTAGCAAACTGTTATCAAAACATTTTCATCCACTACCTAAATTTGATAACTTAAGTTTAAAAACTCCATGAACATGATAAAATTATTAAAGGCAAAGAATTATCACCAAAAGACACACTGGCTTCATTTGTATAATTAGGAAATCATTAAAGCGTACAAACATTTTGGCTCCAACACATTCAATATATTTTTATATGTCAATTTATTATATAAAACAGAATGTGCTTAATGTAGAAATGGAATGTAAATTTGAACTTTTCATTAATAGTTCATCGTATAATGTGCAAAAACATCATTATATGTACTACTATGTTACAGTTCACCTTTTTTTTATTCATATCTATATGAGCACATTGCTTTTAACATTAGGATTATATTGCCCTAACAGTACCGTTAGGGTCTGAAAAGGAGTGACTTTTGTTCAGTTCAGTTATGGGGTTTATCTGGAAGGTCAAGCATCTTGAAGAAATGTGAAAGACCAGCATTATTGTTTTCTATTTTCTGCCGAGTGCCAGTTCCATCATGTCCAAGAAAAAATATGTGTTGCTAAGAAGGTAATCCAGCCAAGTGAGCAAGATAAACTTTATGTAGGCAAAATAAGGTTTTCATTTAAGAACTTTCGAAACATAAGACAGTTTCAAAATATTCTGTTGGAACTCACACAGTGAAGCTTGTTAAATGTCATCAAGTTAGTTGAAGATGGAGAGAATGTCTCTTCGAAACAGGTCCCACCATATTTAAAAGTAAGTGAAGCATAAGAATGTGTTAATACGACAGATTAGATATAATTTACAAAAATAAGGTTTTGTTTCAAATCCGATTTTCCAAAACATTAAAAAATAAAGCTCAGATAAAGGAAAAGTGGATGAAAGGGAACAGGCACATGAAAAGAAAGACAAAGAAGATGAGAAATGAAGAAGAGATAGTATGGGAATAGTTTGTAAATGCTTGGGCAAAAAACGTTCCTTTTTTCTGGACCCATATGTCACAGAGTGAGGCTCTGAAAGTCACTAAAGAGCTAGGGAATATGGAGTTTAAGGCAACTACAGATGACTGGACAGTTTCAAAGCATGTGTGGGGAAGCTAAGAATGAGCAGAAATTGTAGCGACAGAATGGAAGACAAAACTACAAATTCTAACACATTATGATCCTGTAGACATCTTCAATGCCCATAAAATGGGACTGTTTTATTGCCCACTGCCTTCAAGATCACTTGCAATTGAAGGTGAAAATTATATCGGCAGAAAAATGTACAAGGAAAGAGTCACTGTACTGCTGTGTGGTAACGTGTTAGATGAAATGGAGAAACCACTGGTTAATCGGAAGGCGGCAAAATCCTGCTGTTTCAAAAATATAGAAATCAGTAAGCTTACAGTCACATGGCAAACCAATAAAAAGGCGTAGATGGTAAGTGGCCTTATAGAAGAGCGGCTGGGCTCTTGTAATTCCTTAATGAAAAAAGAAATTTGCCGCTCCTTTTCCTAGACAATGCAACATGTCACCCTAAAGTCAAGTTATTAAAAGTGAAATTGGCTTGGCTTCCATGCAGTTAAATGAGCATCACACAACCCATGGACCAGAGGTTTCTTACACATTCAAGTCCCTTATAGGTGATTATTGCTGGAGTCTCTTATTCTCAGTGTTGAAGAAGCTGAAGCTGCATTTGTCTTGCATGGTCAGTTTCTGCCCTGACAGTGAAATGGATTGGTCTGGCAATAAGAGAAATAAAGCCTGAAATTGTCACAAAGTGCTTCAACAAAGCAGGTTTCGGAGATGAACATGACACTCCTGTATTCATCAAAGCTGAAGAAAATGCAGCAGCAATTATAATGAGGAATATTTCATGCAGTCCAGATGACTACATTGAAAGTGACGACCTCCTGCTCCACTTTTACTTCGGCAACAGATCTAATAGAAATCTGTAATGCAGAAGATAAGGAAACAAAGGAAGAAGAAGAGGAACAAAATGATGTTTTCTGAAAAATTAATATGCATGAAGAAGCATTAACATACATAAACCTAGACAATTTTCAGCACACACAATTCTCCAAAGTTTTGGAACTATTGTATAGTGCAAAAATGCATAGAAAAAACAATTGTAAATAGAAAATTCAAACAGGTCCCCCCTCTTTGATATGTGGCAAAAAAAGTAAGTGAAATGTAAGGCAAACAAACTTATGGATAATAATGCAAGAAAATAGTTAACAGAAAATTGCAGTACATACCTTACATACATACATTATGTTAGTGTTATTAGTGTAACAGTGTAGTGTTCTATTATATAATATACAGTGACAGAACTACTGTACAGGAGTATATGTATGTTAATGTATGCACAATTGCAAATTCATATTTATGATGCAAGGAAATTCATAAAATTTATATAGACAAGCGTATTTTGTGTAATCTGGAAACTTGTCCAATTTAAAAAAATTATTTTTGTCCCATGGGATTCTACTATGAGTAAGTTTTACTATATTCTTAATTAGCTAGTTAGTCAGTTTAATACTCAAATTTTCCACTTACCACTGAATTAAACAGAACATGTTTCACAGGTTTTTGCCTGCATCATCAGTTGCGAGTTCACTCTCACATAATACAAATGGCTAAAACCAATGGGTATGGCCTTGAAATTGTAGACAAGAAAATCAAGAAATTCAAACAAGAGAGTTACAACATCATCAGCAAAAAAGAAACAACCATTCACAAGAAATTTACCTATCATCCTTGGGCCACCAAAAAATTGCAGAAGATACTCCAAGAGTTTGGGATTACTTTGTCCCCAGTGAACAAATTCAGCCTAAATAATCTGCTCAACTCCAGTGATGACATAATACCTGATGAGAAGAAACCAGGTATATATCAAATCAACTGTTTGGAATGCAACATAGTATATACTGGCAAAACAAAAAGAAGCATTGGAATTAGGCTAAATGAACACTGGAGAAACATTAGGCACATCACATAGATAAATCAGCAGTTGCACATCACTTTTGGGGAGATAAATATGATACAGAAATGTCAAAGTATTGAAGTTTGTAGACAGACCTTTGGAGCCGGGAATATGGGAAAACATTTTATAATAAAATGTTAAGATTATGAACTTCGAGATGTCAACAGAAGACAAGTTAATTCAAAAGTTCATAAAATGTTCATGAGAGCTACACCAAATCCATCCATCCAACAATGAATCTGGCAGTTGATTCACAGCTGATGATACAGGCATAATCTTCTGTATAATTCAATGGTAAGTGGAGAAGGGAGTATTAAATCACTAGCTAATTAAGAATAAATTAATTGCTTCACTATATTAGTTGAAACGAAATTAATTTTCAATTTAAGTTTTAATGTATTTCTGTGTTCTTCATATGTAACTACATATTGAACAATTGAATTTAAAGGTTTGTGTATGGTTATGTACCAACTCCATCATATTTATGAAGTAGTCATCAAAACTTATTGCATATTATTTTGATTTATTGGTAATTTGACCATTTATATTTAAAGATACTTCTTTAACATTATTAATTTTACTTCACTTTTTATTAACTATGCTACTTTTTCAAGATTATTAATTTTACTTCGCGTTTTATTAACAATGTTTCAGCAATTTTTATTTTATTTATGAACCCATGATTCCCTTGCTATATGAATGGGATATTTGTAAGGCAACGGTTTTAGAATATTCTTCTTTTAAAAATTTGTATATATAATTATAAAACTCACATTTGGTCATTCTAAAGATTTCATATACATTTTGCATCCCTCTCTTAGCATTTTAATTTCATGAGGTAAGTGTATTTTATGCTTCCCCCCCTTTTTAGACAAATTGCATTAAGATGGTAGAAAATAATTTTTAAAAAAGAACCCCATTTGTTATTTGGATCCTTTGCCAAGTAACCAGATCCCAATTTTCCCTCTCTAACCTTTGCTTTAATTGCTTAAAATTACAGTTAGTAATATATCTTATACATAGAATTCCCCTTCTATATCAAGGTAGCAGTCAAATATATCAATGATTTTAGTGCAGTGATCTGATACATGAAATTTGTGTACAAAAGAAGTAAATTCTTTTAATTTTAAGATTGTTTTTATGCTATCTATTGAAGTGGGAGATTTAATAATTACTCTAGTAGGGCTTTTTATTACATCAAGTAGGTTAAAGTTATTTAATATGTCACAATTGTTTATATCCTCAGTAATTCTGACCCAAATTTATATTGATATCCTCCAATATTACAGAATTTATGTTGATATCCTCCAATATTAATTACAATATCTAGTTCTCTTTTAAGAATTTTATCCTATACATTATTAAGGCGTTTTAAGCAGTTTCTTATATTTGTACTTGGTGATCTTTACAATCTTATTATGAGGTTACCTGTTTCTGGCGATAATTTTACAGCTGAGCTTTCAAAAATCCTTTCAACTGAATGATCTTGTATCCGTTCCTCACAATTGTATGTAATATTATTTTGTATGAATATGACCACAGCTCCTCCTTTTGGTCTTCTCTGCAAAAGTAAGCTGCAAGATTATACCCCATTAACTTAGTACCATTTGTCTGCTCAATTCATTGACCATATGATACTTACCACCAAGAGTTCAAATGTAGCCCATGTGATGTATGCAATACTTTATCTAACTTATCAATGTCAGTTATCCAGAGATGCTAATTGGAACTTGTACAGTGAAGCCAATCATATAATTAAAATCACAGTATGATTGAAACAAACTAAACACTGTAATCTTAAAAGAAGTGAGGAACAGTGAAGTTGTTACATATACAACTGAGTCAGTATTAGGTGACACTAAAACTTCACTAACTGAAGATGAGAGCAAATGCTCTTGAAACATATTCTGAAGAATTAATCAGTTAGTGAAGTTTTAGTGTCACCTAATACTGACTCAGTTGTATATATAAGCTAAACACTCTTATTGCTCCGCTTACTTGTCTAAAAATGTATAACAGTCGCGAACCTTCACTTGCATCATCAGCTAGAAAGTAGATTGTTCGATACTTTGTTATGCTGTGGAAATATGTATTCTGCTCTGGTGGAGGCGTGATGAACTTAAAGCTTATGTTTTCATCCCTGGAAGTGTCAAAGTTCATTAAACTGTCTTTGTACTTGTATATATAGATTTTTTTCCCAAGTTGCTAATTCTGTAGTCCTTGTACTGATTTCAATAATTTTGCTTTATTCAATATGTTGTGGTTTTCTGCCCAGAAATGAAATGCTACTGTTGATTTCTCCATTTGCTTATATTTCATGTTCCTGAAATGTTATTTTAACTGTGTGCCTATGTTTCTCTTTGTTTTTACAATGTAGATTTTTTCCCATTCTGCACAACTTATTTTGTAAATACCTGCTTTTTTTCTCCTGTGGAATACTGCCATTAACATTGTCTATCAGGAAATCAGTTCTACATTTATAGAAAAGTGGGGAATAAGAGTGTTCAGTTCAACTCAATCATACTATGATTTCAATAAATTGTCAATTATGTTTACATTTGGAAATTTAGCAACAGTATATGCAGTTTCTAATTAGTTTTCCTTATCTCTTTGTTTACACATGAGTTCCACATTAGGTCATGTTTGTGAGGTAAGTTTAATATAACTATTTGTTTGTCTTTGGGGTGAATGCTTACCATACCACAATCACCCATTATTTTCCCAGCTTAATTCTTAAAAACATCACTGGAACCTGCTATTATAACCTTTATGTCCAAAGTATTACTTACTTTGGGAATATTCCTTGTAGCTTGCCTGAATCTAGTACTAGGTTTGACATTAACCTATCACTTTTATGTTGCTTGCACAATGTAACTTTACCTCACTTTGCAAACATGGCTATCACTGAATTGTCAATTTCACAATTTCCTCTTTCATACTAGAAACACTGTTAACTTACCTTTCATCCTCTTCTTGCTCACTCTGAAGTGGCCTGAATAAGTTCTGAGTATGCACCATTGGTGACGAAAAAGGGTTCAATGATGGGGTCCTCATTTTTCTTGGCTTAATCCATGTCGCATTATTTCAGAATTTTACTTGGAAAATGATTTGCTGTTTAGCTGTTGTATTTCCCTCCATGCAACCTTTAGATCATTATTTATTATCTCTATCACTGGAGTGATGCTATTCTTTCTTTGTTTACTTCACATTCTCTACTTGCAGTTTTATCAAAATATTGGACGTGTTAGGCAGGCTTTCATTTTCACAGTCACATTTACCACAATTATAAGTAATTACACTACTTCTGTATGAATTTTTCGTCATTTTTATTTGGTTTTTTTGCATTGTTCATAATCATATTATGCCTAAACTTCATACTATTTGGTATTTTTTTGTAATTCCCAAGGGATTAAATTCTAAATCATAATTTGATTCAAAAATTAGTAGTATCCACACACTTTAGACAAACTACAGGATAATATTTGTAAAGAGATCAATTTAATTTTTCAAAGAGAATTAAGAAGTGTAATGGGTAATTTTATAGGCATATGCCAAAAATGTGTGGTAAATGAAGGCAACTCCTTGCATGGGCAAGTACATTTGAATACATTAGAATTTAAGAGACTTTAAGTGTTTCTACTACCAATCTTCTTGTTGATCCACCCACCTTGAGTCTAGTGCATTTGGCTGGTCATGTGCAATGGCTTAATTGCAGATACAAAACCCACAGCTGCAATGGTCATCAGATAACCGATGATCCAATTTCTGAGGGTGTCTGATATACAAAAGGGTCCTATTTATAAGCAAATTAAGTATTTAAAGCTATAGTAGTCTAAATCTAATTTATTGCAGATTCATCAATTTTACAATTTGAATTTTAATATTTTTGAAGAAAAAAATCATTACCTAGCAATTTAACAATTTTTCCTATTCATTTAATGACTTATGATGTACAAGATGAAATGATATATTAAGAAAGGAATTTGTTTGGGCAGAAAGTATTGCAGGCATACATTTAGAGTATCCAGCATTTGCTCCCTCCTCCTCCCTAAAAAGGGCAGTCCTGGCTGGAAGTTAACCCCTGGCCTCTGGTTCACATCAATACCTTAATGACCTTGGGCAACCATATTGATTTTCTGATTGGGGGGGGGGGAGTACCAGAAGATGGAAAAGAAAGAAAACAAAAAACATATTTCCTCATTGCAATTCAAAAGCCCAACAAGCAAATAATGCAAACGGAAAATTACTCAAGCATTCCAGGAAGCATCTGACAAAATAGAAAACAAACTATACTTACTGAAACATAAACCAGGCAATAAAGATGACTGTTGTAAGGAGTTGTAACATCAGTATGAGGTAAACTTTGCGAATGAACGTTGCCCGAATTGCCTTGTTTCCAAATGACTCTCCAAAAATTTCATTTCCACTACTTGTGTTGCTCTCACTCCCATTCTGGTTAACAACATATACAACATTCCCTACATTCACATTTCGAACTGGCACTGGCATTGTCTGAAAGAGAGAATAAGGATCAATTTATACATTCAATTATTTTGTATCTGAAGCAAACAAAATGTTTCATTTTATAAATAAGTGCAATTTACTTAATGAGTTAAATGAAAACATCTTTCTTTCTTTACTGATTATTATTGATGCTGTATGTTTTATTTTTTTAAGAAGGAATCAGAAGACTCGTCCCTTACTTGTTAAGTCATTAACAGAGGAATATAATGAAAAAGTAGGATGCCATTTACATAGTAATATATGTACAAAGCGTGAATTGCAGCTTATCATGCACTTTGTCTAAGCAATTTATACCATGCTACTCTTTGTAGGCAAAGCATAAAATGGACCACATAACGCCAAATTTCCTTATAGCAATTATCTTACAGAAACACATAGTTTGATGAATCATTAGCGGCACCGTTGTCCTTGCGTCAGTACTGACATTACTTGGTATAGAAATACCATTTTTCTGTAGGCAAAAGGTATAAATATAGACTTGGAACTAAATACTCAAGAAAATATTATTAAACAAATGCTTTACTATAAGCTTTCCATCTTTTCAAGCAATAGTAACTATAAATATTGTACTTACGAAGCTGTTGACAATGAAATGGTAATATATCCTAAACTTAGGTGTTCATTTAGTTTAAAAAATGAACACTTAAGTTTAGGAAACAGTAACTATGATGTACTAGCAAGAGAAGCAAATATTACAAAGACATTGCAAAAGTGACATTATTTTTAATTGTTAAAAAAGAACATGTATTGGTGGTTAAAATAAGCAGCTAAATATGCCAATAGAAAAAGGCATCAGCACAGTGAAATTCTATGATAAAGATGATAAAAGTGAGTCTTGAAGGAATGCCACTGCACTGGCTGGTACTTCCATTACATGTTCTTCCCTATTTCTATTGACATTAAGTCATCCATAATCTTAAGATCATTCTAAAACACACGACTCAATTCGCATGAAACAGGGATGCATGCAAAGTACATATATTGATTTGGTTTATTTACTGACACTCTTTAACATCTCAGGTCATCAGCATCCCATTCAATTCAGGGCATGAAAAAAATGATAAATTTTCTCAGAGGCCTCTTCTTTCTGGCTTTAGGTTCTTTAATGTGTCGTAAGTCTAGACACGGGACCCACAGCTTTACTTTCCTTCAGAAGGAACTACATATTTAAGCACTGACCCTGGCCAGGATTCAATCCGCAATCTTGAGTTTGTGAGGTAGGTGTGGTTACCAGTAGACCACCAGGACCAACGAAAAAAGCATGTACTAGTCACAATAGTAATATGCTTTTCTGGTGGTAACATACAATTTAAAATGCTGCTACATTTGACTGGTGCAAAAGTACAAATTTTCTTTTGCAACACTTACTTTAAAAACAGTTCTTGTGCTCAAAGAGAATTACTGGAACTTTTATCAATGCATTGCCTCCTTACAGAAGTGGTATATAATGCTTGTCCAGCACATTACACTTTCCAAAGACAAATGGTTTCAACAAAGGAAAAATTACATAAAATCAGAGTCAGTCTAAGCATTCATTACAAAAATCAACAGCAAAATATGCATAACAGACATTTCTCTATCTTCTGCAAGAAATGCAACAAAAGTTTATTATTATTATTATTATTATTATTATTATTAAATTAGTTTTACAGTATATCATTTTCTGACAGCCAATTACAAAATACAAAATTGTTCATTTTATTATTATACAATTAACTATAAATAGCCGAATTGCTAAAAACCATTCTTCTCCATCCAGCCATTGTTCTTCTTTAAGGTGTCTATTCTCCATTTCTTCTTGGATGCTCTTCATCCACGTTATCTGTGACCTTCCTCATTTCTGTCTTCTTAGTGGAATCCATTTATGTATCATTCTTGGCAATTTTTCTTCACTCATTTGCATTAAATGACCATAACATATCAATTGTCTTGTTAAAATGTCCTTCATTATATTATTTTAAATTCCCATTTTTTGTCTTATTACATAACAAAAGTTACTAAAGTGAAATTCATACAAGCACACTCATGTTCATGCTTGGGAAAAATGTTATTCGATTCAACGGATGAATTATTCCAATTGCTTCTGATTCCAGTTCAGAGTGGTGAAATTGATTTGGAGTTCCTTTTCTTCATAGACAAATTATGGCTTTAGATAAATGGATATGTGAATATATAACAGTGTTGATTGTAGGTCTTCAGAAAAACCATCAATTTTGCATTAAATGCATGGAGAATAATAGGTCCAATATATTTTAATGATACAATAAATAGAGATCAGAATCATACACATACTTTAACACTATTTCTTTAGCCGTTGACAGAAAAATAAAAAACATAAAATCGTTGGAAAGGAAGAATCAAACTTTAAAAATTTGAGTCATGGCTTGGCTTGAAATTTTTCAATTTTGATTCTTCTTTTCCAGCTAATGTCTTACACGTGGATTGTATGAAATAACTATTTCTATATAAAATAACCCCTATATAGCTGGTAGTAAAACTAGAAGCCTAGTCAAAAGTAATTATATTTGATTGATAAGGAATAAACCTTGAAGTGGAAAATACACAATTTAATGCCCTAAACACTCATTAATAGCAATTGTTTAATTATATTAATTTAATAATATTTAATAAGTTCATTTTCATATGTTTTTATATTAGCTAAAGGCTATAATGCTCAATGTACAATCACAAACATTTAATGATAATAGCTATTTAAATATTTTAATGTAAGAAATCCATTTACATGTTATCACATAAGATAAATACTACGTTATTTTATTTAAAACACAAAACATGTATTGGCAATATGTTTTTAATCATATAAATTTAATAAGTTCATTTGTACATGATTTTATGTTAGGTAAATGCTTTCATTTTCAACTCAAATAACAAATATTCATTGGTAATATGATTAAATCATATAAATCTAGTAAGCTCATTTGTACAAATTTATATATCAGATAAGGGCTATTACATGTATATCTTAATGCTTGTTTGTTGGCCTTTATGACAATACTTAATAATATAAATGTAACGGTTCAAAGGACCACACACATAGCCAAGAATATGAAAAGATTAACTACAGAAAAAGAAAACTGTAATATTAAGAGAATCAACCAATGGCAAGCGTAACAACATTAATAATATGTACCAAGAACGAAACACGAGACACACAGCTTTGTTCAGACTAAATAAAAATTAATGAATTTTATTCATTTAGTATACTAATGTTAAAAATAATACATTGTAATGAATAGTATTATTATAATCCATTGTAATAAAGAGATGGTTCATATTTCAAAATTTATTTAGTTCGGCTTTGTATTCTGTAGGGAAAGGATGTGCTTTGCATTCCATGAGAAGAAATTATAAATTATTAGTCATGAATAATAAGAGTCATGAGTTTGAATTAGTATATGTATAGGAATATATTATATGAGTTATACCGGGACAATGAATACATAAATTCACGCTCCTTTTAACACAGACGTATCAATATGAAAAATCCAGTTATGATGATAAACTGTGAGCTAGCCATGCATATCATGGTGGTAGTTGGGAACATATGACGACACACCTAGATACCATTGCAAATTTTGAACCAAACATCTTCGGCATTGCATCATTAAATTCCATTATAAATTTGATCCCAATGCATAGGTGTCATCATTTAAATACCATCACAATCTCTCGCAGTAGAGCAAATCTTAGGGAGGTCTCTGGGATATATAGAATCAAATAAGAGATTTGTGGTTCTGTGCTTGGAGAAGAACATAGTAGCTAAACTGGTTAGAGCAGAGGCAAGGAAACCTAAGATCCATTGTTCAAATCCTTGCCGTGACCTGTACTTTTCAAGTCTGAGTCTTCTTTTCCAACTAATGTCATGCACATGACTAGTGTAAAAGAACTATTTCTATACATAAATTATATAGTTGGTTTAAACAAGACTCTGCAACCCTGCATATAGCTCAATCATTAAGTACAATAGGTGAGGGCATATTTAAGGTTGGTTTGTGGATCTTCCAATTTAACCATTGTGATTTTTTATGAAGTATTTTGAAAGACAAAGTGTTTTGCTCTTAAGAGGAACCACAAGCTAATGCTGAACATATAATAAGCAGATTTACAGTTGAGTTCAGATAATTGAATGACAATTCTTACAACATGAATCTTATATATGAGTAGAAGGACATTTTCAACATCTACACTAAGGTATGGTCCATAATTCATTTGAGCTTTTGATATTGTAGGCAGTGGCTGATTCTATACTATACTATCTATATATGAATGATCCAACTAGGAAAATAAGGATGTAAAAGCAAAATAAAATTAAAAGTTATGAATTTGGAGGTTTGATGATGAAAATGATATCAATGTTTGATAACTTAAGAGAAAATCAAAGGGAAAGAAACTTGGATAGATAAAATTCAGAAAATTGGCATGAGAACACTATGGGCAGAAAGACTACTAGAGTGGGAGGGGGGGAAAAACAGGAATTATGGATCATGTTTAATGATAAGAAATCCTTAAAATTACATAAAACATTAAAAAAGACTGGGAGAGAGAAAGTTTAACAAAGTATCATAATTCAGATCCACAGTGGTATGCTTTGGGATAAAAAAAAGGGGGGGAATGTAAAATGAAAATTTCCAAAGTGTTATAAGTGGATAATATGTGACATTGTATTTTGGAATGTGAACAAACAAAATTATGGAGAGAAGAGATTTATTCATATATATACCAAAATGAGATAATTTAATGATGAATATAAGAGGTGGAAGAACTGTGAATTTTAAGATCAGATATGAATATAAAGAAAGTAGGGGAGCCATTAAGAAAAAATGGTTTATAAATGTGGACAGATTTCACAAGTAATAATGAAATGTAAAAATTATGCAAGAATTATATGCATTAACGAATACTTAAATGTTTGGAAATTACTTATTTAAATATATTCCCATTACATACATAACCACTATGTAAAAGGGGAATGAAAGAAATGCAAAATGCAACTCTAAACTTGTTAATTTCATGTTTATTGTTTTATTATCAACATCAGTTTTTATAGTTTATAAAGTAATTTGTAATTTTATTATATTTTCTTATTGTTCATGAAAGTATCTTAATATTTTCTTATATTTGGGTTTATATGAAAACTATTTACACAAGTCTTCTGATTATTCCAGTAGGAAACTTTTGATGAGCTAAAGACGGAAAACTTAAAGAAATGGAAATTTGTTTATGTAAAGATATTAGTGATTAATAAATGTGTTCTTATTTGACCCCATATTACCAGGTAATAACAGAACTCTTACTAAGCTTTGCGATCCAAGCCAACAGAATTAGAAGGGCTGCAGGAAAGGTAGAAAATATTAGTAAAGCCAATTATCTCATCACAATTTAATGTTTAGCATTCAATCAATTTGAGAGATTGTAAAACTATGTAAATTTATATCAGGATTACTCAACAAAGTCTATAGTGTTGACAGTTTCAAGAGAAACAGCACATGATTTGTTGAGATATTGAATTATCTTGGTGCACCATCAATATTTCAATTAAACAACTGAAGAGAATTTGCTAACAAAATAATCTGCAGTTTGAAAGATTAAAGTTGTGCATGTGAAAATTAATCACAATCAAACCCAAGTAAATATTAAATTCAGCAAATCTTGATATAGAAAGATTGGTCATGCCATGGAAGTAGTATATCCACAATGGATATTATCTTAAGGATTAGCTGAGCTTATCACTCATATATCATAAATCTTGCTAGGAAGCATTATTAGTTGTAAAGTAAAGATTGCTTTGAATACATCATTAATGCCCTAATAAGTATTCACCACTAAAAAAGCACTGCAATAAATTTCAAATTCTGCAATATAAATAAACCAGTGCAAAAAGGAAATTTATACTGACATTACTACCTAATCTTAGCTTAGTTCTGCTAGCTAAGCCTTCAACTCAGAGGTCAGAAGATTTAAGCTTGATCTGTTGCATCTCCAGAGATGCTCAACATTCATGCCAAATGTGGATTCTCTACTGACAAAGTGAAAAGCTATTTATTGCACCTGATAGATGTAATCTTTTTTTAAAAAATAAGAAAGTGTCTCTAAAAATATGTTCCAGACAATGAGCATGATTCCACAGTTAGTTTTCTAGAGTAACAAATGTGACAGGTGATGAATATTATCAGCCTGGAATAAAACACTATTCTGAAACAGCTACGTTCATAATTACAGTTTACAATATGACGTATAAAAAAATACTTGAACTAGTTTTATAACCAACACATAACAATTTTATTTCATTCAAATTCATACAAACTTTCAAAGCATTCCACTTCTGAAGAAATACCAAAATATAACTTTCAACAATTATCCACTGTTCAAAACACTTGCAGAACTGCTTTTTTGTTAGTCCATTCAAAATACCAATGAAACTTGCTGAGCCCCCTTTTTGTTAGTCTGTCCAGAATACCAATGAAACATGTTCAGTGCCTTATTTTCCAAATGGTGACTTCTATGAAGCAGTGAAAGTTGCACGGTACAAGGTCCACAGAATAACGCAGAAGAGGCATAATCTAAATGCCTAACAGTTTGAGTTATGTAGGCTAAGAGAGCAGGTGAAATGTTCTAGTGTAATGTTCATTCTGTCCTGGCAAGATTTGTCACTTCACAGTAATTTTTCTCTTCATTACCTCACTATAACACCAATGTATCATGTTGGCAATCTCTACCTGCAATTGTTATATAATAATGCCAATTGTGTTCCCATTGACTTCAATTTTTCTGGATGCAATGAATCTTTAAGCACTTCATGACCCCGCCTTGATTACTTTATACCTTGTGTTATGCCTGTCTGCTCCTTACAAGCTTGCTGCACAATTTTCAAGGTATGCATAGGACTTTTGTCTAGAACATAAATTTAATTGCTCGATGTTGTTGAAACTTCAGATCCATGATGGGTGTAGTAAAAAAAACCTTTCAGCTAACTCCCAAATGAACAGTGTCATATGAGTAAAACTCACAACAAAATTCACCTTTTTGCTGGTAGGAGTAATTGCATTCCAGAGCAGTTTGTTTAAATACATTTAAACCAGTTTATTTATTTGTTGATACACCTTCATATGCAAAAACATTATATTAGAGAGGTACCTACATGTTCAAGTAAACTGCAAATAATTCATCGATTGATATTGGCCAAGGATTTATAAAATGCATGAACAAAAATATATTTTAGAACCAAAAATAGCTTTGCCCGAAAAGAAAAAGAAAGAAAGAAAAAAAAAAGCACCTCACCAATGCTGCATTTTGACAAAGCAGAAATATTTTGATCTGGCATACAATTCACACCTTGGAGCTTTAACTTTTCTTTATATATTTTGTCACTCCAGAAAACAGAGTAGTGTTCTTCTGCAAAATTCAAGAAACATATTTAATTTACAATTCTTCTAACTGCTTAACACTAAAAAACCTAAGCTATGAAGAAAATAAATATTAAACAAACCATAAAAACAGGAACACTAGGAGGCATTTCTGGCTTGCTTCCTGGCACTGCTTCAGTTTTGCCTGCTACATATCCTTGGGTTGCTTCCTCAAATGTAGGTGGTGGGCCTTCATAATCTTGCTTTGTGTTTATCAGTGGCTGAGCCATCTGCAAGATAATGGTGCTCTGTGAATATAAATGTCTTGAGTAATAAGATATGAATGAATGCTTGTGACCTCATACAGGCACTTTAGCTAAAGCAATTGAGAATAAGACACATTAATTTAAACTGCATCCAAGGACAGGTTAGCATAGTAAGAGACAGAGGAGGTTGTAATCATTATAGCCACTGTTCTGAAGCATGGCAATAAGATGAAAAGTCCCAGAAACCAGCAGACTTGCAGGTATCACCTGAGGGCAGCCCATGGGGACCCCCAAGCAGAACCTGCCAGAATGGAATTTCTTTAATACATGCATGCTACACAGCACCAGCTCATCTTGCATGGTTCTTTCTACCCTGCAACCAGAACTATGGAATGAACTAATATGAAATGGGAGAGAGGAAATTTTGTAGAAATGGGTTGATCACAGAAAGGAGTTAACCTCAAAAATCTTGGAGATTCACTGCTCATCTGTTCAACTACAATGGTGAGGAGAATATGAAGATGGCTTAGAGAAGGCACACATGACAGACAATCAACCACCTGATATTCTGTCTGCCACATCATGTCTTCTAATGTATGCAAAGCACATGATCTATAAAAAGGTCAGATCAACAAAAAAGATGGAGTAGGTTTTGTTTTTTCACCAATTTGGCACAGACAAAAAACATACACATTTTAAGAACCTCAAGCACATAGCCGAAGTAGTAGACAGTTTTTATTTTGTATGGATGCAATTAGTATTGTGATGGATAATGATATAGAGAAGCTCATTGCTGGTGCACAAAACATTATCCTTTTTATGATACTTTCAGTGTGAAATATAACAAAACATTAAGAAAAAACTATGGGAGGAAGTATGCATGGAACATATAGGTAACTGGAATGGTATGAAGTTTAAAGGACAAAAATAAAAGAAGTTGTCAATAGTATTTATTACAGAAAATGCTTAAGGATTTAAATCCCATATAATATATGAAATGAAATTTATTGAAATGCTAATAAAAATGCAAACTATAAAGGGATCTCTACCTATCTGGCCCAGGCCATTTTAGGTGTAACCCCTCACAATTTCAAAAATGTTTAGTTCAATAATTATTTTATACTAATCCTTTATCTAAAATTAAACAAAAATACAAAATGTCCACCATTTTGCATCAGAACCCAGTCTCCAGTTCATCAGTAGTAGCCTACCAGAATTCCAGGGGACCATGTTTCAACCCAACCCAGGGGACTAAAATAAAATATTTCAATTTCTACCTATAATATTATTTTATCTGGTAGCTACAGTCTCTACAAACTACTAATTCCCTCATTTCTCAAATATCTACTACAATGCTATACTTGGCACCTTAAAATAATAAATCTACAATACTATACTCCTGATTATTACCCAAATCATACAACTCCATGCCATAAATCTAAATTGCTAAAACCAAGATAATTAATTTATTAAATCATCCATACCCATTTATTTTTAACTTTATACAAATATTACCCTAAATTTCTTAATTGAGATTTGTCCCCAAAAAGTTTCCTTACTACTATCTCAAATCTTATATGAATCTGTTTTTACTTTGATCAGTTGACTCCTCCACTCTCTTGATTCTGGACATTCAAATAGGATGTGAATAACAATCTTCATTACTACACATTGGACGTACACTCTGTGCCAGATTTCTTCTAATTTCCTTTAGTCTCCATATCCCTAATCTAAACCATGCTAACCCCTCCCTCTCTTTGTAATTACATTTATCAATATAACCCTCATTCACAAAATTCTCTTTTAATTCTTGAAAAGCAGCAAGGAACTTTTCTCTCATACCCACAAACAAAATTTGTCTCGTCTATATCCTCAAATCTGATTCTAATCATCTTCCAAAATACACACAGCAAACTATCCCTTCCTAACCAATCCTACCCCATCCCATTCCTGTCAATTCATATCCTACATTACCCTGCCCAACCAACTAGCTTCTCTTAAAGTGGATTCCTGAAATTTTAAACATTCTTTAAAAATATGACCACGTGGCATATGTTGTACTCTAAACCAATGTTTTAATACTCTCTCCATCACCCATCCTCTTCCACTTACCTTTCTCATTTCTAACAGAGCACCAGCATTGGCTGCATTTAATGGAATATAACATTGTTTTACAAAACATATTTAGTATATTATCATTTCTTTCCAACTATCATCCACTCACCACATTTCTATACCATAGACCACCTTGATTGCACTAGAGCACTGTATACTCTTTCACATCAAACCACACCCATATTAGATGCAAAATATAGACATTTCTTAAAAAATGTCATTGCCAACCTCCCTTTAGCTAATGTGACCCTTTTGTCCTTCTCACTGACCTGAGCTACTAAACCTTATTCCCAATTACAATGTGGATGCTATTTGCTTTGATGGACCACTTTTTTTCCTTACTAAGTTTATTTCCTTTCTTAAAAACCATCATTTTTGTCTTATCCTGATTCACTTTCAGATCCCACTCCTCACAATATCGAACTATTTCTGAAAGAGCATTCTTCAGTCCTATCACTGAGAAGGATGCTACCATTAAATCATCTGCTTATAATAATCCAGGAATCTCTTGGTTATTTATTACCAGCACATGCTTATTCCCTACCAACACACAATTAATGAACAAATTAAACAATATAGGACTCAAATTACATCTGTCTCAATACTAGATCCTGAGCAGCTTTCTTTGACACCTTACCCTCACCACATCTAACACAAAATGTGCTGTTCATATAGATTGCTTCAAGAAAATTTTCAAAGAACATGGGATAATGTTAGCCCTAAAGAACAGATACAACATCAAGAATTTATTAGATTGCACAGTAAAACACTCCGTATCAACAGAACAGAAATCAGGAATTTACGAAATAAAATGTGCAGATTGTCAGCAGAGGTACATAGGCAAAACAAAGAGAAGTTTGGGAATTCAGAGGAAAGAACATTTTAGGAATATTCGGTTTAAGCAGGTGGATAAATCAGCAGTAGCAGCTCACTTTTGGACCAAAAACCATGAAATAAAACCGGAAATTAAACTGCTGAAACATCTTCACAACCATTGGAGTTATCCACTTGGGATAAAATTTTTATATTAAAAAATAGAAAAAACCTAATGAATTTCGAGTTTCCTCCTATGGATGAACTCAGTAATTTCCTACTTCAACCAACAGAGGTCACCACAGAAACATGGTGTCCAGCCATCAATTCGAGTAATGGGAGTTCGGTGAGCAACTGAAGATGGGAGAGATTCTCCCGAAACGTGTCTTACTTTTATGTAAGTAAATGGAGTTTAATATAAAAAAATGAATACCTAAGTTTAGGATACATTACCACTCCATTGTCAACAGCTTTATAAGTAAAATATTTACTTGCAATATTATTTACTGTGAGGCAAACTATGGGAAATAAGTGACTAGTGTTTAACAGTTTGATCAACTTTTTTTTTCCTATTTATGTAAATCAGATGATATACTCATTTAAACGTTATTTCTAAAAGCTATTTTTATACATTACTTGGAAAAATAAAACAAACTATAAATTGTGTAAGACAGTGGGATTGTGAGACTCTTTATGCTTAAGTGAGATTGATTTCTCTTATGATGAAAACAACATTTTCTAACTGCATTTTTCAAGTACAAATTCAAGAAATTTTTCAGATTATACATTAGCAATATTAATTTAAATAATGCATTTTTAAAATCTATTACAAATTTTTATTTGAAAATGATATGTAATGAAACATATATAAAATATAATGAACTAGGCAGTTCAATACTTAAAAAAAGAAACTAATTATATAGATTAGTACAATATTCTGAGCTTCAAAATCCTTTGCTTGACATATGCTTCTTCTTGAAAAAGTGCAATCAGCCAAAAATATTATGCTAATCTATGTATTTAATTTGTGTGCATTTCCTTTTTTAAGTGCTGATCAGTATAGTTCTTGTATTGTAGTTTACTTAGTTCAGCTCAGTTCCTAGAATATCAATATTAGTTAGTTCACGGAGCATTCAGTGAGTTCGTGGAGCAGCCACAGAGACCTACGAACAATGAACTTGTCATATTCAATTACCACAGTAGCTTTCAATCTGTATTTACAAAAAGTTGTCTACATCTACATAAATAATTACAATAAAAATAAAAGAGAACATTTATAACAACTACACCAACAAGAAAAACAGACAAGTCACTTAATGATACAAATTTTATTATATACATGTTTACATATACATTGATATGTTGTGCAGTATAATATTGTCACTCATATATTCCTTTACAGTATAATAGGCCTTTTTACATAGGTATTTTCTAAGAGCAGATTTAAAGGAATTGGCATTGTATATTAAGGCTTTTAGGCTAGAGGGAAAAGCATTGTATACTAAAATGCAATCCTAATAAACACCTTTTTGATCGCATGAAAGCGCTGAAATTGGGCTATGTAGATTTGCTTTGTCTAGTATTCTTGTCATGTATATTTTGATTTTGAACAAATTTCTGTTTATTTCTTATATAAAAGTTCATGAGGGATAAAATATATTCACAAGGAAGAATTAAAATTTCAAATTTCCTAAAGAGGTTTCTACATGAATGTCTGCTATGTGTGCCAGCGATTATTCATAAGACTTTTTTCTATAAGAGGAAGACATGTTCACTTTTACTGAATTTCCGCAAAATATTAGACTGTACTTCCTTATTGAGTTGAAATAAGCATAATAAACTAGTTTTAAAGTCTTAATTGACTCCAACATTACTAATGCACAGCCTGCATAGCATGCACTGCTAAGTTTAGGTATGATAAGATCAATGTGGTCTTTCCAATTCATATGGTTATCAATTATTAAATTAAGGAAATTAATATATTTGGTTTGTGAAAGTACACTGTTATATCCTATCTGTAATTGTGGATCTGGAGATCTGTGAGTGATGACTTTCATAACATTTGTTTTATCTAGATTTAGAAACAATTTGTTTGCTTTGAACCATACACACAATGAACTGAGAAACAAATTTAATTTAATGACACAACCATTAAGGCTCTTTCCATTTATCAATATACTTGTATCATCTGCAAATAATAACAGTATTTCCTACATCTCGTACAAAGAAGAGGGCCCAGAACAGATCCTTGAGGCACTCCATGGTTAATCATTCCCCACTCTGATGAATTGTGTTTATTTTTGAAGGGATAATTTATCACTATTTTTTGTTTCCTTTTGTCAAGGTGGGATATAAACCATTTTAAATATTGGTTTTCAATATCAGAATTTAATGATTGACACAATCAAAAGCCTTAGCTAATCCACAAAATATTCCTCCTACATGTGCTCTTTCATTAAATGCAGTTAAAATTTCATTAGTGAGTTTATAGGTTGCATTTTCTGTTGAAATTCCTTTTCTAAAGCCAAACTGATCACTAACTAGAATATTGTTACTTTCAAAGAAATGGTAAAGCCTATTGTACATTAATTTCTCAAACACCTTAGAAAATGTAGGTGAAATAGCTATAGGTCTATAATTAGAGACATTTATCTTTTCTTCCCTTTTGTACAGAGGCCTCACTATTGAATATTTTAGCCTCTCAGGAAATACACCCAATGTTAAAGATTCATTACACAAGTGACTAAGGGGGGTACTGATTTCCTTTGCACAGGCCTTTATTGCTTTGCTGTTGATCTCATTATAGCCAGAAGAATTTTTTGATTTTAGTTTTCTAACGATATTACTAATTTATAGTGGGGTAGTGATACCTGGTTTTAATTCATTGAATTCATTATTATGATGGGGAGTTGATGATTGTAAAATTTTTAAAGCATCTCTTTTATCACCAGAATATAAATTTAAATTTTTTGTTACATTAAGAAAGTAATCATTAAACACATTTGCTACGTCTGCAGGGTGTTGTATCTCTTGATTGTTAATATTTAAGATTACTGCATCATCTTGTTGCAAGTTTTTGCTTGTTTCTTGTTTTATTATATTCCAAGTAGTTTTTATTTTGTTTTTTGACCGATTGATCAGTGTTTGGTAATGGAGGCCTTTCACTGCTTTTATGACTTTCCTAAGTATCTTACAATACTTTCTAAAATGTATTTTTAATTTAGGGTCTTTACTAAGCTTTTGCTCATTATATAATTATCTTTTATGTTCACAAGATTTTTGAAATCCTTGGGTTAACCATTCCCTGCTCACATTATAACTTCTTTTTTTAATTTTTAGTGGGAAATATGCTTCAAAATGCAATTTAAAAATCTGTAAAAAATTGTTGAATTTACTATTAACATCATTTGCAATGAAGACACTATTCCACGATTCTTCTCAAAGTGTCTCCGCAATTTTACTGAGGTTAGCATCATTAATATCTCTATATTTTACATATCTATAATATTCTTTGAGTTTTATTGTAATTTTTTTTTCATTATTACTTGAGCATCATAGTCAGAGAGACCATTGATCAATGAAGACACAGAATATATAGACAGTTTGTCTGCATTTACAAGTATATTATCTTTTGCTGTGCTAGAGTTTTTATCAATCCTGGTGGGAAAGTTAATTGTATGCACCATATTACATGCAGTTAGAAGGGAATTCAGTCGATTCACTCTTATACTTGGGATTAAGTAATCAATATTTATGTCCCCACATATAATTATTTCATGCTTAGGCTTAAATAAAAAGTTTAAGGTATCTTCAACCTTCATCAAGAAAGTCTCAAAGTTTCCTAACAGTGAGCGATAAATACCAATTATAATTATTTTTGTATTGTTGCTATCCAATTAGATTGTGCCCAAATCAATGTCCTGTTCTGAATTAAATTTTGATATATCTAATGTTTTATATGGTACATCCTGCCTGGCATAAATGCAAACTCCTCCAATATTTAGTTTTTTTTCCTTGAAGCTCCTGCTGTAATGACAAATGTGATAATTCCTGCTGTTTCAAATGATGTTCAGATAGGCAGATAATATGTGGTTTTATATTGTCACAAGTTAAGCTGTTTAATAATTCATCTGTTTTGCTTCTAAGTTCTCTAATGTTTTGATGAAATATGTGTTTGCAAAACAGTCATGAAGACTTAAGAGCATAGTTTGTCATTTGTAATTATTACAATAGTGCAGATTCTTCTACATTTATTTTGTATATACATATGTACAAATGTATTGATATAAAATCATTAGTGTTCTTGTATCAGTATTATGTATTGTCACTCATATATATTCCTTTACAGAATAATAGGCCTTTTTATACAGGTATGTTTAAGAGCAGATTTTAAGGATTTATGATTGTTTATTAAGGTTTTTAGGCTAAGGGTAGAATGTTTTGTATTAAAATGCATTTGTGGTAAATTCATTTTTGAGGGCAAGAAAGTGATGAAACTGGTCTATATATATTTTCCTTTTGTCTAGCATTCTTGTCATGTAAGACCAACATAAGACTAGCTCTGAAAAACTATTAATGCACAAAGGGTTATTGTAATAACCTAATGTTATGTTTTCAACGTGAAGAGATAATACTGTGCTGCTTTTGTCTTGAAACAATGGCAGTTAATCAAGTTATACATTTGCAAACAATTCCTCCCTTAATTTTTCGTAATCAGTTTTCTTAACATTAAAATATCTTCAGACTTGGAATGCCTGCTAAAGCGCAAACTGTGACCGGCGAAAAATAGACGCAACTTCTAGTTAAATTGCATTATAGGATTAATTAGTTATTGAACGCAATTAAACTGGGGGTGTCGTTTAAACCAAATTGAGCATTGTGTAGCTGTGCCTAACATAATGTGTTTATTTCCCGTTAATACAGTTCGAAAGCATCATGTATATCACCTGTTGGTAACAGGAAATGACAGCGAAAACAAAGGACAAGGAAAAAAGGTTAAAATCTTGAAATGCCAATAATAATTAAACGCCAATGTTGCACTTATATCAACATTTTCCATCAGCTCTACTTGCTGCTCAAAATGTGTTGCAAAAGCTGTTTAAAAGTCTAAAGGATTTAAATAACTTGTACTGTGTTGTCTTCTATTGAGAATATAGATACGGCCTCTTTATCATGTTTGTTAGGTCACTACAATGCCATATTGTAGCGATCAACAATATATTTACCATGACAATCTTACCTTTGCTAGTTAGTGACACACCACAGCTTTCAAAACTAGCCTGCTTGCAAACAAAACAACAGACCTTAAATATGGCACCTTAATATTGCGCTTCTGTTGCGCCACGACTCACTAATTAAATTAACTTTATGTGACGGACGGAAGAATGCGTTGCTGCAGCTCTGTAGTTTGTAATGGAGTTACACCAATGTTGCCAAATGTATCACAGCAATTGGCTGTGTGATAAATTGATAATGCTCTGATAGTTATTTCGGTAAAAATCACTTAATAAATCTTCCAATCCACATATGTTATCATTTATAGTGCGATCGCGACGTCTATAAGATTTTATGAGCTTATAAATGGTACATACAATTGAGAAGTTCTCTCTTGTACATTGTAATCTACACTTTGTAGTTATTATATGTGATATGGTCTATTCATTATAATGTATGCCAATTGTCAATGAAAGCATGTAGCAGAAAATATTTTGACCAGCCTATTTATACCAAAATTTGTCGAGAAGTAGTATCACTTATTAAATGAATATACACAATTATTTGAATGCCTTTCTATTTCTTTATGTTACTTATAGCGTGAGGGAACCATTTTGTTATGTTTATTTTGGTTTGCATTGCTGTCAAGAACTAATGTTTTTACGAAAGATTACGAACACAACAGACGATGAAATATTTAAAATAACCGGTAAATTCTAAAGCCAATGGCAAGTAGCATCAAACGGGAGCGGCAAAGTAGGAAAAGCGGAGTAATATTTTACTACATAATTAAGTTACGATGGAACACAATTGCTGCTGCAGTCACATGTAAAATCATGAACAAGTGCGGTGGGCAGCAGGGAAAACCGAGCAATGATTGCATCAGTGCGAATAATGTGTAGACTTGTAGTGTAACATCAGGAACGGCAGCTGATGAAGCATAGAGGTGTGGCGTGATTTCAACAAATGCATCCTCGAATCGGATCGGCTCGGGTGAGTTCGGGTGGACTCGAGTCTCTTCGGGTCAGGTCGGGTCGGTTCGGATCGGAACCGCATGGATCTGCTCAGCTCCCTAGGATTGGAACAGGTCAGGTCGGGTCGGGTCGGGTCGGGTCGGATCGGATCGGCTTGGCTCGAATCGTCTGATTTGGTGTCATATCATGTCGTCGATTTTTTTCCTGTCAGATCTCGTCTCGTCACGCCTGCCCTATTCACTTCTGGTGTCATTGAATGTCTCGTTTCGTCACTTATCGTGTCGTTATGTCTCGTCTCATTTGGACTTGTCTCGGCTCGATATCACTCTTCTCGTCATTTTTTGTCACGTGTCGTTTTATCAAGTCTCGTCACTTTTCGTTTCGTCAAGACCCGTCATGTCTCTTCTAGTCTAATCTCGTCGCTTCAAGCTTCTCCTGGTCACTTTTGGTCTCGTCTGCTCTCATCTCGTCATTATTCGTCACCTGTCGTTTCGTCATAACCCGTCTAATCAATTCTCGTTTCGCTACGTTTCGTCTGGTCACTTCCGGTCTCATTACATGTATTTTCGTCTCGTCATGGTACGTGTCGTCTGGTCACGACTCGTCTAGAACTTTTTTTCGTTCACGTTTTGTCTCGTCACGTCACGTGTCACCTCGTCATTTCTCGTCAAGTTTCGTCTCGTGCGCCTCGTCTGGACATTTTTGGTTTCATTACATGTCATTTCGTTTCGTTACTTATGGTAGCGATTTATCTAGTTTCAGTTTGACTCGTATCTCCTCTCGTGTCGTGTCATCTCTTCTCGTACCTTCTCATGTCTGCTCGTTTCTTTTTGTGTGGCCTTGGTTCATATCTTCTTTATGTATCGTCTTTTTCCGTTTTCTCGTCATTTCCCAGCATGTTTCGTCTCATCAATTCCACATCTCGTCTATTGTCGATTCGTCTCGACTTGCCATGTCACGTCTCGTACCATCCGTTATCTCTGGAAACGTATTGTCTTGTTCGGGTTCATCTCGTCACAACACGTGTGTTCTCGTCAGTTCACGTCTCGTCTGGCTTTGTCTGGTATCGAGTAATATTGTGTTGAGTTAAATGAAGTGAAGTTAGATGAAGCGAAGTGAAGGGAAGAGAAAGGAAGTAAAAGGACGGGAAGGAAAGATAAAAGGGAGGGGAGGGGAAGGAAAAGAGAAGGGATGTTAAGTTAAGTTAAATTCAGTTCAGATCAGTTAAGTTAAGTTAGTTCTGTTCAGTTCAGTTTGCTCAGTTAAATTATGTAAAGTTTGACAAGGTTGGGCTGGACTCGGCTAGGTTCGATTCGGTTCAGTAGGCGTCGTGTCAATTCGGGTCAGGTTGCGTCGGCTCATAACTGCTCGGAACGGAGCTGCTCAGATATTGTTAAATCGGATCGGTTGGACTCGCTTCGTAGCTGATCGGAGTGTAACTGCTCGGATCGACTCAATTAACTCGGTAGAGATCGGCTTGGGTAGGAGTAGGTCGGGTCGGCTCGTCTTAGCTCGATTTGGAATGGAGCGAAACTGAAATGCTAGGATAGGATCGGGTCGACTCATATCGGAGCGCAGCACAACGGATCGGTGCGATTAGACGCGGAGTGTAACGGAGATGTAAGGATCAGATCGATTTCGAACGCATCGGTTCGGAGCAGTGCTGCTCGGATCATACCCGTTCGCTCGGATCTGATCGATTGGGTCGGATAGGCTCGGGTCGTGACGGGTGGCTTCGGGTCTGGGGGGTCAGTTCGGCTCGCCTCGGAGCGTATCTGAGCTCATCGGATCGGCTCAGTATATTCGGCTCTGTTCGGGTTATGTCGAGTCGGGTCGATTCGGGTGGCTTTGGATCTGATCGGCTCAGGTGGCTTCGAATCCTATCGGTTCGGCTCGGCTCACTTCGGAGCGGAGTGGAGTTGCTCGGAATGGATCGGCCCGGGTCAGGTCTGGTGGTCTCGGGTGCAGTCGGGTCCGGTCGGGTCGGCTGGGTATCTTGGGGTGTCTTCGGATCCGTTCGGGTCGTTTCGCCTCGGAGCGGAGCTGCTCGCTCGAATCGGTTCGGGTGTACTCGGGTATGGTCGGGTGCGGACAGGTCGGGTTGGTTCGGCTCGCCTCGGAGAGCAGTTGAGCTGCTCGGATCGGATCGGAACCGAATGAATCCGCTCAACTCCCTAGGATTGGATCGAGTCGGGTCGGGTTGTTTTGACTCAGGTCGGCTCGGTTCTACTCGAATCGTCTGATTTGGTGTCATATCGTGTCGTCAATTTTTCTCCTGTCAGTTCTCATCTCCTCACGCCTGGTCTAATCACTTCTGGTGTCGTTGAATGTCGTCTCGTTTCGTCACTTATCGTGTCGTTATGTTTCGTCTCGTCACGTTTCGTCTGGTCACTTCCGGTCTCGTAACATGTAGTTTCCTCTCGTCATTTATGTTCTCGGCATGTCTCGTCTCGTCTTTTCTCGTCATGTCATAGTACGTGTCGTCTCGTCCGACTCGTCTCGAACATCTTTTTTGTTCACATTGTCTCGTCACGTCATGTGTCGCCTCGTCAGTTATCGTCAAATCTCGTTTAGTCAGGTGTCGTCTCGTGCGCTCGTCTGGATCTTTTTGGTTTCGTTTCGTTACTTATGGTCGCGACTTGTCTCGGTTCAGTTTGACCCGTATCTTCTCTTCTAGTGTCGTGTAGTCTCATCTCTTATCTTCCCGTCTCGTGTCTGCTCGTTTCTCCTTGTGTGGCCTTGGTTCATATCTGCTTTATGTATCGTTTTTTCTCGTTTCTTCCTGGCATGTTTCGTCTCATCAATTCACGTCTCGTCACATCTCGTTTCGTCTCGACTTGCCACGTCACGTCTCGTACCATCCGTCATCTCTGGAAACGTATTGACTAATCCGGGATCGGCTCGTCACAACACGTGTGTTCATGTCAGTTCTCGTCAAGTCTCGTCTCGTCAAGCTTTGTCTGGTATCGAGTAATATTGTGTTGAGTCAAATGAAGTTAGATGAAGCGAAGTGAAGGAAGGGTAGGGAAAAGAAGTGAAGTGAAGTGAAGGGAAGGAAAGGAAAGAGAAAAGGGAAGCGAAATGGGAAGGGAGGCTAAGTTAAGTTCTGTTATTTCAGTTAATCTAAATTAAATTAAAATAAGTTATGTGTCGGCTCAATTTGTTCTGTAAGGATCGACTCGGATCTGGTCAGTTCAGCTCGGCTTGGATAGCAGCAGAACTGATCGGCATGGTAAAACGCGGAGTTGAACGGAGATGTCACGATCGGATCGATTTCGAACGGATCTGCTCGCATCGGTTTGGCTGGGTCTCGTCTGGTCGGTTCAGCTCGGTTTGGCTCGCCTCGGAACGGAGCTGCTCGGATCGTATCAGGTCGAGTTGGCTCGAGTGGAGTCGGGTATTGTTCGGCTTGGCTATGATGCGATTGGATCGGTTACCTCGCCTCGGAGCGTAGCTGTTCGGCTCGGATTCGCTTGGATTGTTCGGCGCGGCTCAGGTCGGAACGGGTCTTGTCGGGCAGTTTCGGCACGGTACGGTTCTGCTCGGTTAAGCTCAGGTCGGGACGGGTAGGGGTCTGGTCTGATCGGGTCAGGTAGGGTCGGTTCGGCTTGGCTCGGAGTAGAGCTGCTCAGCTACGATACGATCGGCTCGGCACGCCTCGGAGTGGAGCGAAGCCATCGGCACGCATCCGCTCTGATTGGATAAGCTCGCCCCGATCGGATCGGGTCCTTTCGGGTAGGTCCGGGAAGGTTTTGCTCGTTTCGGGTGTGGCGAGTTTGGTCGTATTAGGTCGGGTCGGTTCGGCACGGAACGGAACTACTCGGCTATGATCGAATCGGATCAGCTCGGCTCGCCTCGGATTGGATTGGATCGGGTCGGGTCCTGTCGGGAGGGTTCGAGTCGTTTCAGTTCGTCTCGGTTAGGCTCGAGTCGGGTCTCGTTGGGTTGGTTCTGCTCGGCTCGGAGTGGAACGAAAAGGAGCTGCTCGGCTAGGATCGGTTCGAAGCGGAGCTGCTCGTCTCGTCTCGTTTGTACTCGTCTCTTCTGCTCTGCACTCATTTCTCGTCTGTTCTCGTTGCGTCACGTGTCGTCTAGTCAAATCTCGTCTCGTCACGCTTCGTCTGGTCACTGCCGGTCTTGTTACAAGTCGTTTCGTTTCGTCACTTATCTTCTCGTTTCGACTCTTCTTGTCTCATTTCTCATCACGTCATGGCACTGTCATCTCGTCTCGTTAGTCTGGTCTCATATTGAATCGACTCTTCTTGTCACGTCACGGCTCGTCTTATCTCATGTCACATCTCGTTTTGTGAAGTGTCGTCTCATCAGGTCACTTCTCCCTACGTTTGGTCCATTTTGGTTTCCTTACATGTCGTTTCGTCACTTATCGTCTCGTGTTATCTTGTTTCAGTTTGACTCGTATGTTCTCCACTCGTGTCCTGTCTCAACTCGTTTCTTCTCGTCTGGACTTGATTAATATCCTCTCGTCATGTTTTTTTTTTTAATCATTTCTCGCCATGTTCCGGCACGTTTCATTTAATCACTTCTCGTCTCGTTAATTCTCGTCACGCATCGTCTGCTCTCGAGTCCTATTGTGTTAAGTTAAAAGAAATGAAGTTTGTTAGAATCGGCTCTGCTCGGCTCCGCTACTGTCTATTGTGGTTGGGTGTTCGGCTCGGCTAGGAGTGGAGCTGTTTGGCTATGATCGGATTGGATCGGTTCGCCACGGAGCGGAGCAGAGCTGCTCGGAACGATATCGGCTCAACTCGGCTTGGGTCGTTTTGTCTCATCTCTTCTCTTCCCTTATGATCTCAGCTTCTTTCTTCTCGCCTGGCCTTGGTTCATATCCATTCAAACTGGCCATTCTTGCAAGAAAGCTTAATGATAGTGCCACAAAAAATAGATAAAGAAATTAAAAGGCTACTTTATTTAAAACTGTTGAAATCATTGGCTAAATAGCATATAAATTAATGAATGTATTCACTTATGTGTAAGCACTTGAATAGGGGGTCTACAAGATTGATGTGCCAATAAGAGTCTGTAGTTAGACTCAATCATACAATAATCTTAATTATATGATTAGTTTCACTGTACAAGTTCCAATTAGCATTTCAAGATGATATTTTGGGTTTATATCTGTTTACATTTGATATAATTTATATTTAGTTCCTCCAAGATAATTTTTGGAAGATTTAGGCAGATATAGTGAAAGTCACCCTTGAAGGAAACTGGTATGATCTTTTACATTCTGAACTATTTCATCTTTTTTTCTTCAAAGTCTATCAGTAAGCATAACTTGACAGTCTATAGGGGCATTTTCAGTAGTAGAAAGTGCATTCTTGATTGTAATCATATTATGATTTGTTATGCCATGCAGGTTTAAAAATGTTTATAATAAGCGGGAATTTCAAGTTTTCCTTCCCTCTGAACACACAATTTGCAGGAATAACAGTGGTCTCTGGGATTGCTCTCTTCTTGTTTCCTGGTCATCTTCGATTCACTGGCAAATCTTACATTAAGGAACACAAATGAGCACTCTTTTTGTTTTTTGGTTTTTTTTGTCACCAAGTCCATGTTTTGTAGTATAATATCACACTCCTATTTCACAATTGTCTTGAAACATTATTTCCTGCAAGTACAATCTACACCAGCCACATGGCTCATAGCCTTGATAACTGTCACATTTTCATCACTAGAATTACCAGATTCAATCATATTTCCTCCCTTCATAGCCATACGCATATCTGTAATGAATTTTTCTCTGAACAAAAGTTAAGTGTTTAAATTTAAAAACATGTATTACAACAGAGTAAATAAGGTATTGCTCATATAGGAATCAGGTGTTACAATTTATTAATCTTCTTAATTATGCACAAATTTTCACCAATTTAAAATATATATTGACTTTATTTTTTTCATTTTGCAGAGGACTTTCTGTCCTGTACACTTTTTAGAGCAGATTTTCAACAACCAGTTATTGTTTTTCTAATGTTTTGTTGTGTTAGAGTATAGAATTCAATTCCTAGAATAGCATAGCATCAAAATTCCAAATTTCAGCAAAAGCAGACTTTGTTTTTCCTCTGTAGTCTTTATATATATGCATTATCACAGAAAATGAGGTTAAAAAGGCACATTTTATTTTCACGTAGTTTCGCTTTCTGTCAATTATCACTGAATTAAGAGCAGCCATTATCAAAGAGCATTAATGAATACAGTCTCAAAATGAGATTAAAGTAGTTTATATTTTTGTAAATAAATGATGGACTTTATTCTACTTCAAAATTATATCTACACACAAAGTCAACATTAAATTTTGTATACAGAGTCAGTCTTTATTCTGATAAATACAAATACAAACTTAACATAACATACAGAACAAATTATTGTTCTATTGCAAGAAAGTAAAACTCACATTCATCAGTTTTGCACTTCTGAAAATTGTGTTATACTTATTTTGTCTTAAAATTGTTCTAATGATACAACAGAACTGCACTGGATTTTGGTAGAGAAAACATAAATAATTCAAAATAAAGAAATACGTTCTTGTCACCAATCAATGCCTGTTATGGAGAGAAATGCTGAGCACATTTATGGCAAAAATGATCCACAATAGTTTTAGTTAATTCATATTTTCTTAAGCCACCATCTCTGCAAGCAGTGTACATATGTATTCCATCAGAAGCAATGTCATAGACAGGATCATAGTCTGGTCCAGTCAACTGAATGCGAATGTGATGATTCTTCATGTTGTGGTATACACATGTACCATCAGCCTTCCCAGCAAAAAATCCATCATCTCCATATGGAAGTAGAGAAATTACTGCACTGTCTGACTCATGCCAATAACTGAGCAGCTCCATTAGAAAGTTATACAACAGAATCTGCCCATCCTGACAGCCTACTACAAATTGGTGCTCTGAAAGAGTTGCAATACAATTCACTGCAGATGTAAGACTTTGGTTAAACAAAATCTTGCGGCTTGCCACTGCCACACCATGAACACTCCCATCCTCACATCCCAAAAGAAGAGTTTTGTTATTGGTACCAACCTCATGTTCACCTACAATCAGAAAAAGGAACTTGTGGAATGTATGCATTAACAGCATTCAGAAAACTAAATTCCCATCACTATTTTGATGTGTAAATGTTACTCGGTTAAAACACCAATTTATATATCAGAAGGCGCAGTTTTGAATCCTAATGGTATCAACTTACATGCAAGTTGTGGTCTCTAATTTTTCTCAATTGGTGCTGCTTCTCACTAATTTATTTAGCATAAACATCATGAAAAAACAGACTCAGAACATCTATTCTTAACATACATTTAAGATGGCATAATAAACGTAGTAAAGATCACTGAAATATGTTATTTCAAATTTGTTCATTATATATCCCTATCATACAGGCATATATTCCTCCTAACTTAGCTTTACAAAAGCAATTTGAGACTATTTTCCTGATTATTGTTTTCTAAGCTCCTGTGAGCATATGCATTGCTTAAGGATGCTCCATGAATTTTCTTCTGCTCAATAAACGCAAATGCCTTAAGGACAAGAGCTTTTGCATTAGTTGTTTTTCAAGTTTGCATTATAGTCCCTGGATACATGGGCTGGATTTGCTGGGTGCAATATGAAGGAAAGAAATGCATTTTCATATTCCATAGATATGCAAAGTCTGCTGGATGAGCTGCACACACATGTCCATGAAGAGAAGAACCTTCCCATTTCTTGCATTGAAAGTTTGCAAGAACTTCTTGAATAAATCAGATGTCATCCAAGCATTTTTGTTACTGTAATATCTGAATGGCTCTAAAAGCATCACGGTTTCTGGATCATGATAGGATCATCACTGCTATCTGCATTGCTGCATAGAGAACAACAATTTTCTACTTGCTCATTTACCCTCATGGCAGCATTCTCCTTTAATGCTTAAGATTTTAGAGGAAGTTGATACAATAGGTCAGTTTTATCCACTTTATACATGTCCCACAGTTCAAAATCTTGCAAGAGTAATGGCAGCTCCTCCTCTTTCCAGTATGTAACATTTACCTCACTAAGTGCAGCATTCTCTCCACAAATTGCTCTGAAAGTAATTCCATTTCATTTCTTGAGCCTATCTAGCCAACCATTTGAGCTTTGAAGTCTGAAAGCCCACTTTTCCCAGATATGGATTCCCTCCTTTTTATTAGTGCCCCATTAATTAGTATGTTCTCAGCATCAGTTACATTGAACCACTCCATTAGAATAGATTCCAATTCTTCACAGGATGATTTTTTCAAAACATTTTCAAACTTTTTTCACTTGGGAATTGCATTGTGCTTCATGATCAAGTCTTCATTGCATTTTTTAAAATTCTTGATGATGAAGAAAAATTTGCCACTTCCAGATTTGCATTTTGCCCTACTTTGCTAATCAATTCACTTTCTTAGAGAGGGAGAGAGTTTTCTTTTTGCCATTATAATAAACTTAATTGACACCAGCTCTGACTTAACTGAAACAATGCTCATGAATAAACTGAATGAAGCTAAGTCACTATGACAGACCACCAAACACCAACACTAATTGAGACACTATGGTGCTCAGTGCAAACACAGCCTGCATAATGTGTTTGTGAAAACAAAGTAGCTTTGCTTGGCCCATGATCTATGCTATTTGTTAACTGCGATGGCCATGCTTGGCTAAGGTCAGATGTATATACTACATTAATGTGTTCAGTTGTTTACACTAATTCCACTTACTTATTTAAGTAAGTGGAGTTAGTGTAAACAACTGAACACATTAATGTAGTATATATTACCACTCCATTGTCTACAGCTTCGTAAGTACAATTTTTACTTAATCAGATATATATTTGGCATTTTCTTATGCCAAATGCAAATTTTGTGGAGAGCAAATTGTGCTAAATTTAATAAATATGAAATTACTTTGCTTTTATGGAATTATTTTCAGGAATTGAAATTTCTTGCATTAAATGTGCATTTATGCTAAATCAAGGTAATGCTAAATTGGGGTTATACTGTGTGTTTCTTTTTCTCTTGTCTAATTTTGTTTTTTTACAATTCTGGTAATGAATGTATTATTAAATTCTAATTTAAACTCAAATGCATGTACAAGCTCATGCAGAGATTCATGTTGAACTCTATATTATTCCATATTTAGATGTATTAATGACTATTTCACAAGAAATCAGACAAGTGACTTAATTTAATTTTAAAGGAATATTTTATTAGGTGTACCTAAGCCCCTAAAGAAGTTGTGAATTTGTCTATGTAAATAAATTAGAATTAGTTTATGAAATCCTTAGAGGACAAGAAACTCTTGTCTGGACATGGTGCTGGTTTGGCAATTTCGAGTAGTCACTTCAGGAAAGATTCTCATGCTTGTCTCAGTGCTTTCTTCAGGAGATTTTTCCAGCCTATTCTATCCTTTGCCTTTGATGATCAGTTTGTTGCCACAATGGGTCTTTAGGTCATCAGCCCATCACTTTTTCTATCCTGCTACATTCCTGTGGCCAGTCTTGGGTCCCATAATGTCAGATGATGTCTTTTGACAACCCTACCTTCAAGGAAATCTGAAGAGCATAGCCAAAATTTTATCCATATAAACAGGACATTAAATATAGAAAGGGACGTAATGAACAACTGCATCCTCCCCATCAAGTTGCATGGCGCTCAAACATGGTCATTAACAAACACGGGGTGGAGAATGTTGAGAATGTTAGAAATGTGCCAGAGGAAAATGGGGAGGAAGATCCTTGGCATTAGTATGGAAATTAAGGATTAATAAATTCATCCATTCATGCCACACATCTGAAAACTGCTGGACATCAATAACAAAGCAGTTTTCAGTAATTAAGTTCATTGTATGATTGAGTCGAACTACATACTCTAACTTGCTTGTTATTGAATGATGAGTCAAAATACATACTCTTATCAGTGTTCAAAAATATATCAGAAAAATGCAGAGAAATTTAGAATTTGGAAAAAAGAACACTTTAGGAGTATTTGTTTTAAAAAAATTGCTAAATCAGAGGTAGAAGCTCATTTTTTAACCCAAAATCACAAAATTAAACCAGAGGCTAAGCTTCTGAAAGAACTTCATCACCCAATAGAGCTATCTATTTGGGAAAAAATTTTCATCCTGAAAAATAGAACAATTTTTATGAATTTTGATGTCCCACCCACAGATGAGCTCTGCAATTTCCTATTCGAACCTAGAAGCACCTTGGGATCCAGCCACAACATTGAGTAGTCTGTCAACAGCTGATGATGGGAGCGATTGCCCTGAAAACATATCCTAATGCTGTATAAGTATGTAAATTCTAATAGGATATATTACTACTCCATTATCTATAGCTTCTTATTTGCAATTTAAATAACCAAGTAATGCTGTTTAACATATGTAGTCATTTGCATCCCATTCAATTCAGGGCGTGAAATAAAATAAATTTTGCTCTGAATCTTATTTTTTCAGGCTTGAGGTTCTTTTATTGCCATAAATCTATGACACTAGACCAATGGATTTACTTCCCTTCTGAAGGAAGCCATACTTTAGATTTTTATGTCCTAAAACCCATTAATTCTAGCCAGGCTTGAACCCATAACCTTGGGCCTACAAGGTAAGTTTTAAATGCTAGGAACACATATCATCTTCATTTTTTAATAGGCAACATGAAGTTGCCACTACTGTAATAATGTAATATTGAAAATGCTTATACCACACTACATCCTTTGTATTAAGTTTGTGTACTAAGCTTTTTATGTGGGAATCATTCTATGTATCCTATAGACCGTATTATACAGAGTTTACATAAATCTGGTAACACTTTCATACTTCAATTACATAAAACTCACAAATGATATTACTCTTGTAGGTATGTTTTTATAAAGAGTTACACATTATACTGCTCCAATGTGGGTAACATGTGTGACTCTGCAGATGTTCACATGATAATCTCTATCATGCCATTCTCTTCTCATCATATCTTCTGTGACTGTGGAGGCTGCTTTACAAATTCTCTGCTTGAGTTCTTCTTCCTCTTTCTCCTCCTCAGGGCAAAGACAGCATATACACATGGTTTGATGTGATAATGCACAGAAAACATTCAACCTTTGGCAAATCATGCTAGTATTTTATGAATTCCATAGGTTTCTGGGTTCCTGAAATACAACATTTATTTATGGTTCCATTTGTGTGAAATGCCACTTCATTGCTGAAAATTAATCAGTTCATGAGTTTGTCATCCTCTTCTGCCTGTGATTGCAGCTGACAGCAAAATTGAAAATTGTCTCCAGTAGGTAAAATATTTTAAAATACTTAAAAACACTTTTGTGGCTTCACTTCCAATGAACAAGGAAGCAGTCTGAGCTAAAAACATTTAAAATATTGATACAATGATAAAACACTCTAAACGTTTCACTCTCAAAATTTAAAAAATTCAAAACATGTTTCGCAAGACCTTTGTTCACATTTCAACTGCTGAACTACTGGTGCACGGTGGATCGTACTAGGTTTGAAAAAGTAGGCGATTGTGGTGACTCTGGTGGTCTGTTGATGAACTTGTACAAAATATTCTGCTTCCAGAACATTGAAATTCATGAGTTTATATTCATATTTCTTTATGAAAATACAATTCCGGAAGCAGACAATATTTTGTACGAGTATATCAACAGACCACCAGAGTCACCATAATCACCTCCTTTTCAAACCTAGTATGATTCACCATGCACCATTGTTCAGCAGTTGACAATGTGAACAAAGGTCTCACAAAACCATGTCTTGAATTTTTAAATTTTGAGAATGAAATGTTAGGAGTGTTTTATCATGGTATCAATATTTTAAATATTTTTAACTAAGACTGCTTCCTTTTTCATTGGAAGTGAAGCCATAAAAGCATGTTTAAGCATTTTAAAATATTTTATCTACTGGAGATTTTATACTCATTTTCATTGTGTTGATTCCTGAACATATTAAAATTGACAGTTGTCTTTTTTATCAACTTCTGTTAGCTTAGTTGTAACCGCAATTTTTATGGTTTCATAGTCAGTTTCTTATGCAGAACTTTTCGCACAGTCATTACCAACCTTGGAGCTAATGGGATGCTTTTCTTTGAGCTTCTTGTGAATGTCTTTCTCTCACTCATTCCACATTCACTTCACTCATACCATGACAGCCATTTCTATGCTTATATTGAATGAATGAATTTATTTATTACATCAAACAACATTATATTACAATTAAATTTACATAAACAAATTATCAAATTTGGCTCAGAAATCTACATAATATTTTATGAGTATTTAACAAATTAACATACTTAACCCTCATTATAATATTTTGAATACTTCATTTTCCTATTGATTAAATTTTGAACCCTAGTACCCGGTTCATCAACAGTTGCCTACTGGAATATCCAGAGGACCAGACTCCATACTATCCTCTGGGATATTATTTCCACAATACTGTTTCTAAAAATTTTACAATAATTCACAAAATATCTAAACTTAACGACACGAAAACTAATTCATTCCCTTTGACATTATAATTTTTCCTTGTAACTGAACCCTTGTCCTCAGTTCCTCCATAAGACTCGGGTTCATTATTATAAATAAGCCTATAAATTCCAACACCTATAACCACCACTATAATTACATTCTTTTAAATCACAACAAACCAAATATTATTCCTACTCATTTCTTTATATGCTTATGGCACAATAACCTGCATTTACAAATTTCATAAGCACTGGTATATTGACTTCGTACTTGGTGGCTGTTTACCTACTTATTCGACATTACCATCCATAGCACACTTGCTACTATGATATTCAAAGATATGCTTTCTTGTCATCAGACATCACCATCTTTGCAATAATGCTGAATGTGTGTGATTTATGGTACTATGCGCTTGGCAATAAATGTAGTATAAACATACTTAAAAACCATGTAAAAAAACTCCAAAATTTATCAAAATAACTAACAATGGAAATAAAAATGTAATAAATCCAAAAAAATGTATATAAAACTTACTACAAGAACTTACCAATTGGTTCATCAGGGGTAGGGAGTTCAGAGTTTGTCTCGACAAGGCTACAACTGTTAATAGAAGAAGGAAGTTGCACTAGGTCACCTAAGCACTTTGCTTCCCCACAACTCCAAAGTTTAGCTTTGCCATCCCTGGAAAAACAAATTACATTTTATACATAAGTTACATTAAGTAAAATAATGGATGTTAGTATGAAATGTTTCCACAGCTTTATTAGAAAATATATTTTTATACACTTCATTATCTTAACTGTTCTTCCGGCTTAATATAGGAACACAAATGG
This sequence comes from Metallyticus violacea, assembly GCA_030762175.1. Taxonomy (NCBI): domain Eukaryota; kingdom Metazoa; phylum Arthropoda; class Insecta; order Mantodea; family Metallyticidae; genus Metallyticus; species Metallyticus violacea. The sequence goes on from CM060844.1 coordinate 38,457,214, forward strand.
TTCAAAATACTACACTATTTTTGTGGTCTTTACTGTGTTTCATTCTTTTCTGTTTCTCTAGTTCTTGTTATTTTTTAACTATATTGTCCTTTATGACTTACTTTATTTTTAAATTGTGTATGTGTATACAATAGAATAATTTGCCATTTAACAAAGATAAATGTATTAATTATCCAAAATGGTATTCATGTGCATTTAATAAATTCATTTATTTCAAGAGACACTTTACGCTCAATTCATAATAATTATTCAAATGTACTTAAAATTAAATATACAGATACCGGATTTGCTCTTTGCTGATGATTTTGTAATAGATTTTTTAACAAGTGTAGGATTAAAATGATCATTAGAAGCTATAGGCACATTTTGTAGAGAATGGGGTCTTAAGATAAATAAAAACAAATATCAGACATGGATCAGCTTACATTTCATAAAGGTGCAATACTGTGTAATATATTGTCAAACTATTTAAAAACATTTAAAGTACAAAATTATACACCTGTTATACAATTTTAGGAGCCAAATTGTAGAATTTTACTTATACATATTAATAAATGCAAATCAGCATCACATTTGTGAGCAATTTATTTGGAAGTTCCCAGGACAATAGCCTCCTTCCAGAACTGCAATTTTTGATTTTGTGAATAAATTTGATACTGCAAAACACGAAACACATACAAAGACATAGATTTAACAGAAAGTGCACCAAAATTGCCGCAAATCTTGAATGTTTGCCAATAAAATCACTATTGAAATTAGCAGAATTTGAGGTTTCAGTGTTTTACATACAGAAACAAAATTTTTAAAATTTAAACCATATAAATGTACACATGTCCATTGCATATAACAAGGGGATTTCTTAGCATGTGTGTCATATTGTGAGTGGTTTCTTTCATAGAATTAATTGACCCATAGTTTATGTTCTTTTCAGATCAGGTGCGGTTTCATCAAAATGGTTATGTGAAAACACTCACAAAATTAGTCATTTGTGCTCTGAAAATCCATATTGTATATAAGAAACTCCTCTTTATGACAGGAAAATTGGAGTATGTTGTGTGATTAGTGCAAGGAGCATAAGGCACAGGCGGCTCTGACAATTCCAGCTGCAAAACCCTGTGTCAATGATAAGGGCATATTCTGGAAGTCCTAAATCCTTTGGAATCAGCAACACTATAGAGTAAAACTATATAATTAAAAACAAGAGCCACATCATACACTTTGAGGTTTAATCATTGAATATATTTAACAATTTCCTTCTGCCATCGTTGGAGAGTTCATTCTTTCTGCAGTTGGTCTACACCTAAAGATGAGAATATGTGTTTCCAAACCTGTCCATATAAAATCATGCAAATGAAGTATAAGAGTTTTAAATCAAATCAATTAAGTATTAACTTTATCATTACAATTCATTGTCAATAACCTCTGAAAATAGCTCACGTTTTCAATTTTAATTACAATGTCCTTTGCAAAGTTCTTTCAGCTTGATTTCCTTTTAAGTTATATTATCATGATATCACATATATTACTGACCTCATTCATATTAAATGTTAGCAATAGCAGAATTTCATATAAAACAGTTCATAGTTTGAAAACAAGAAGCTACATAATTTCCAGCAGAATATGAAAGAGTCAAGGCTGTAACTTTTAATAGTAATAACAAGACTCCATTTCTATTAGACTCACTTGGATACTGAGATTATGTTGCGACCTCTGTCTACCATACAAATATCATTAACAGCTGCAGTATGACCACGCAAGGTAACAGGACACTGTCCTGTCTCTGCTGACCAAATCTTGAGCTGCATGTCTGCACCACCTGAGAGCACAACCACTCCTGATGGAAAGAACCTACATTTGTACACATCTGCCATATGACCTTCCAACATTCGCTGCAAGTAGAAAAAAAAATTCTATTTCTATTATAGAATAAAATAAAGTTAAGAAATGAATGTAGTGATTATGATTAATGTACTTACTCTCACAAGGCCTTGCACTGTATCCCAAATATACATTTTGTTATCTGTGCATACCGACACTGCTAATCCACCTGTAGTAACATCCAATGAGATGACCTACTGACCAAAACCATTGGGTAATTTAAAATTTATAACAATGCTTAATAATACTTTTACTTCAAGAGACATTTCTATGTATATCACATTATATATCAATAAATTATCCACTGCTCCCATATAAAAATTACTCTAAATATGCTATGATAAAGTAAATTAAGAGTTTATGTAAATAAGTGTTCATTGATATATATAATTATGTAATATTTACAGTTACATAAATTAACCAAATTTCCCCTACTATGATTCGATATATGGCTACGTGCCTTTTTAAAATGATGTGGTAAAGTGCAAAAATTTGGTTAGGTTAAGTTTAGCAGTAATTTTTTATGTTATTATTTTAATACAAATTATATTACACTATGGGTTGAGAGGAAACTCTAGAAATAACTGTAAAGATATCAGCACAATTAAATAAGATTTGTATATGACCTTTCAGATTATTTAATGATTGAAGCAATTATGGTAGTGGCATTTGGCATTTAATGAAATTAATAAATTTTGCAGAGAATGGGGTATAAGAACAAATGTTAGGAAATAGAAAACTTGTTTGAAAAAAGTAGTTTAAGAAAAAGATGAGAAATTATGTTTAAATGAAATGCAATTGAGTAGTGAAAGAATCTGATTACTTAGAAGTAAGTTAACCAGTTAATCCAGATTGGGAAGCACAAGGTATGAAGATGGTTGCCAAAGGAAAAACTGTTATTAAAGTGGTTAGAGTATGCCTATATAAGATACCAAAATGTCTGTGAAATTGTTAGAAAACTTGTATAAAGCATTGGTATTAATAAGAATAATATATGGAATGGAAATATGGGGACTACTCAAGATTTCTGACAAAATTGACATAATATATAGAATGTTTTGTAAAGAGTTGTTAGGGTCATCAAAAGCAATACCAAGAGACATTGCATTGGCTGAATTGGTTAGAATGGGGAGAAAAAGAATAGTAGTTGAAAGAATTTTGAAATATTGGCATGGAAATATAAAAACTGAAGGTGATATTATTCAAATATATATGAATTTCCAAAAACCATTGTTGTATACTGATAGTTGGTTGAAACAGTTAAAAATATGATGAGTCAAATAAAAATCTTAAATATTTTTACTATATTTATTCAACAAAAGTGATACACAACTATATTATTGTTTACATAGTATCCTTGATGTTTAATATGGGTTCTCCAGTGCTTATATAGGGCATGGATTCTACTAAAAGAAATTAATGTGATTGTGTACACAGTCACTCATGTATGACCCCATTTCTTGTTTGTTCTCTTTGTTTTGGATTAATGGTTGTGTTCCAGGTTTCATTTCCATTAATAATTGTTACAAGGAAGCCATAACTTCTGCTTCAAAGCACAGAAGTTTATTAGAATGTTATTTAATTTGCAGTAATATATATATGTCTCATACCTTATGGAGCTATTGGAAGAATAATTCAAAATTAAAAAACAGTATATTCTTACTTCCGAAAAGAGTAGTAAGTTACTTAGCAAAACTCCAGTTCGGAGCTTTTGTAGAAAAGCATTTAAGCTTAATTTTAACTGTAATTTTCATCTCTAAATATCAATTTTCATGGAATTTTGAAATACACAATTATAAGAGGAAGGAATAGTTTAAATGTTAAATGAAAGATATTAAATTTTAAATACAAGTTCTATATATTCATGTTAAATAGCTTAATGAGTTTCTTTCTTGTATTAGAAGTATGAAACAGTAAGTTTAAATCTTTATTAAGCAATTTTCTAATACAAAAATTACTTAATTCAGTATTTAACTTTTAGCAGATTAATACTATTATTTTTGTGCACATATATTAACTTTATAAGCATGTCCAAATGTTGTTATGGATAGTAAAGTATTATTATTATCATTATTATTAATTTATTTAATCATAAATTGAAAAAAGAAATTAACTTACACTCTTTGCATGAATCGAGAAAAAGTTTCCAACTGGAGCAATAAAAATGCAAATATGTTGTGAATCAGTGTGCTTTACTTGGATTGTACTGCAAGACATTTCAATCACAGTGAAGCCTTCTGAAGCTGTAAGTTTTGTATCTCCTCCATTGACAGTACCCACGTTTTTTATCTTCCCATGAAGGCTTTTCTCTCCTGTATAACACAAAAATATTAAAGTTATTATTCACTAATATAAAAAAACTTAGTCCCACACAAAAAGCATGATGAGTGACTTATTCCACGACTCAGGAATGAGCATTTTTATAATGAAACAATTAGCTGCAAACATATTGTGATACCTTATCTGGAAAGCAATATGAAGTAGATCTAGGTTACATCATTAAATGAGTGGTATGATTATTAAACTCACCAAAATGATCTTGGTTTGATCATTGCAGCCAGATGTGAAGTTTATAACAGACAAAATAGAATTTTAAAATATTTCCTCCAGGGTTCCATTTTCTCCACCATTTATTCAGCCAAGAAATGATTCATTGCCTTTGTTTCCATCACCATTTTCATCTAGTCGGTCCTTGTGGTGTAGTGGTAACCATACTTGCCTTTTAAACCCAAGATCATGGGTTCAAACCCGGTCAGGATCGGTGGATTATTTCGGGGTATAGAAATCCTGAGTATGGCTTCCTTTGGAAGGGAAGTAAAGCTATGGGTCCTGTGTCATACATTTATGGCACGATAAAGCCTGAAAAAAGAGGCCTCTGAGCACAATTTGTCAGTCGTTACACACTCTGATTGGAATGGAATGCTGACCTGAGATGTTAAAGAGCATCCGTAAATAAAACAAATCAACAACAACAATCATTATCTAGCATAGTATACTTGGCTCCATGTATAAGTAGAAAAGTAACTATATGACTGCTTTATATCACAGATATGTAAACTCCAATGTAAAGCAAACAAATGGATTAGAATTAGATATTAATCGTGTTTATCACCTTCATTATCATGAATGAATTTATTCAATACTCAATATAATAAATACAGTATACAGAATTGCACCATCAACCTTTACTATATAAAATTATGTATTTTTTATTTATAAATACTTATACTAATATTTTATCTGAATTTAGCTGCTGATTTTCTTATTGATCAAATATCCACAGCACTGTGATTATCAGGACATTGGATTCATCCATCATCTCTAATAATTTTCTGCATATTTCATTTCTTTAACTTGTTTATTAATCTCCTTCAACCATTTCTTCCTCACTTTCCATAAATAACTTCCCATTTCTGTACATTTTTTTCTTTGAACTTAAATTCAGTATCTGATTCCCAACTATTTATTCTATTGGAAGATTACTCTATTTCTCCAAATTTCTCCAAATGCAAGTTCCCTCTCAATTTAATTTCTCTACATTTTAATTAAACTATGTCGGATATTATCCTTCCCTCCACTTATTGGACATATCTGTATATTGATTCTTCCATCCACTCTTTTCCACTTGACAACTCCAGTTTTGACCCATGCAAATCTTTCTCTATTATCCTTATTACAACTGCCACAGGTGGCAGAAGTCGTTAAGGTGCAGACTTGTGAATGGGAGGTCTGGGGTTCAAATCCTGCCAGGACTGTCCTCCCTGACTGAGGTTTTTTCAGTCCTATAAATGGCAAATGCTGGGGAGACACCCTAAACCTAGGCCTGGAACGTTTCTTCCTTAAAAAATCCTTTCCCAATATATTATTTCATCTCATATATTATCAGCATCCACTGCCTGTGGTACTTCAGTAGCAAAAATGGGCGTTAAACACTATTTAAAAAAAATCCTTATTAACTGATATTTTTCTCTACCCCACAATTTTTCAAGCATCTATTTAAACTGAATTTTTTTTATTAAAGTCACCAACTATTTCTTGTACTTCCATTCTTAGCTTAACTTCTTTCCAAAAACTTTCCCTTCCCTTTGATACCAAATGATGGACTTTACTTCATGAAATTAAAAAATTAAATTTTAATTCAAAATTAAAATCCGTTCTGAAAATTTAATGGAAAAAGTGGACATATTTGTCCACTCCAGGTTTGCTAACATTAATGCATTGTATTTAAAATGTCCATGACATATCATACCTCTATATTTGCACGAGACCCACACTTCTGCGTTGTGTTTTCTGAAAATAGAAAATATAAAGTTTAAAAGCAAATAAGTTACACACATACAATGCTTAGGTTACAAAAAAGTGTTTAGTTTAAAACAGTGGTTTCTTATGAACTAATTATATATTGGATGGCATATTTCAAAATTCACACAACTTAAGAGTCTGGTCATAAACCAGACTGGTAAGTACTCTTCTATGATAGTTGGTTGAAAAGTTCAGTAATTTCCATAAAATGGCACAAAATTGCAGCAAGTGGCATCTGTTGGCAAATAGAATTCTTGTAATGGGTACATCTAAAAGTTACGAGATGCAATAGTAGTAAATGTCCAACAGCTATCTGAATTGCTACTTTATATATGTCAAAATGGAGGTTTTTTTTTTGATTCGTTTCATTTAAGAATGATTTAACATCTCAGGTCATCAGCGTCCCATCCAATTCCAGGCATGAAATGGCTGACAAATTTTGCTCAGAGGCCTCTCTTTCAGACTTCAGGTTCTTTTTCGTACCGTAAATGTATGACACAGGACCCACGGCTTTACTTCCCTTCCGAAGTAAGCCATACTTAGGATTTTTACACCCGAAAAAAATCCATCGATCTTGGCTGGGTTTGAACCCATGCCCTTGTGTTTAGAAGGCAAGTATGGTTACCACTACACCACCAGGACCGGCCCAAATTGGAGGGAAGGACTAATTACGTGCAGTGATTAAATATTTTTATTTGAAGAAGTGGCCTACTGCATTACCAAGTTAGAAAAATTTCATGGGGATTCTGCCTTAGCATTAAGACTATTTTATTTCTGAATAACTATAAATACCTGGCCAGTTGTGAATAGATGCACAACTGAGGCCATCATAATGTATTACACTAAAAACTGCATGGCCTACTAATGAAAGACTGCCAAATGAAAGTATATGAGATAGCTCAGACTATATGCATTTAAAATGAACAGGTGCAAAATATTCAGCACAAAAATTGCATAAGAAAAAAAAAAAAAACACGTCCATGGATCTGATATTGTATGCTGTGTACCAAAAATATACACTATAAGGACATTTAAACATGCATTGTTTGCAATGTTTAATTGCAGTCTGATGAACTTTTTCCATTCAATACATGAATGTGGAAGAAACTTGGATTCACCAATTAAACACCTGAATCAAAAAAGAAGCCAAGAGCAGTTGAATTGGAATTTTTTGAAATGCTAAAACTACCAAAATGAAAAACATAAAGAAATCTACACCCATCCAATCCAGGCCTTTTTAAAATGAATGGTGTTTTAACACCTGTTTTTGCTACAGAGGCACCACAGGCAGTGGACACTGATGATACATGAGATAAAATGATATATTGGGAATGGATTTATTTTTAAGGAAGGAATCGTTCCAGGCGTAAGTTTAGAGTACCTCCCCAGCATTTGCCATTTATGAGGACTGAGGAAAATCTGGAAAAAACCTCAGCCAGAGAGTACAGTCCTGGCAGGATTCGAACCCCAGACCTCTAGCTCACGAGTCTGTGCCTTAATGACCTTGGCCATCTGCGGCGGTCAGGCCTTTTTAGGTATGATCTCCCGCCAACATATAGATTTATTACAATAATTTTTATAAATTATATACAAACACCTCTTCTCTGCATTATAATTAAGCACAAAATTTTCACTTGGATTGCTTCAGACCCTAGTCTCCGGTTCATCATCACTGGCCTACTCAAAGGACCAGTCTCTGATCCTCAATAAACATCTTAATAAAAATATTTTAAAACTTTATATTATTAATTATATATACAATTCCAAAAACCTACTATTTCCCTTTTCTAAACTCCCTACTATAATAAATAAAACAATCAAAGTCCACTAGATATATAACTATATTATGAAATGTGCCAAATTATACATAGATACTTGCTAAGGAAAATATAAACATTAATGAAACACCATTTAACATAATCACTCAATTAAAATTATTCATTTTCTATTAGTAACATTAAAAAATAGAGTTGAGCATGTTCAGAACAGAATCTCTTTAAGCATTGTAGACCATTACATTTTGCCTTGGAAAGTGGTATTAAATTTGAATAGGATGGAGCAGGTTGCTCATAAGTTTATGTATGGCACACTGTCAACAATAACATGGGACTCCAGGAGCCATTGCAGGTTGTTTGACTGGTTACAGTTCTAGAAGAGTTTTTGTCAGCTACAACTTATCGCATTTTTCTTATCTTCATTGGACATGTCTTTCTGTATTCTTTATTATGAAATGATGACTATGATTTAAAAATATTCAGGGAATATTTGATGATATTGCAGGGAGATAGTTTCATACTGCATCTTCTGATGTGCTTATTCCAATTGCTGGGTGTTTCAGAATGGATGTTTTGATTTATTAAACCCATAACTTTGTCACATTTTATATAATTATGGCTTCTGGTGGGAAAAGTCACTTTTACTAATTCAAACATGTTGTACTTATGAACCATAGATAGATGAGGTGAATAATGGTATAATTTTTATTTTGGCCAAGACACGAATCTTAAAAAAAATTGCAAAATTTGAACTAATGGATCCAGGTGATGGAAACAAATGTCAAACAACATTGATGCAACTTCATCAGGACACTATTTTTTCTATGATGATTTTTATTGATTACATATAATATTTTTCCCTGTGATGTGATGGAATGTAGTACTACATACCTACAATCCATTGGCACCAAAATCCCAAATTTCATCAAAAGGAAGCTTTGATTGTTTTTCCCCTGTACCTTTCATTTGTATTAGCAACATGCAATACATTTTATAAGATATCTATTTTCCATGGCTTTTGTTTGAGATGTAATTTCTTTGATAATTTCATAATCATTGACTCACAAGGTTTAGACCTAAGGCCTGTTCTGGGTTCTGATGGACCATAGGAACTATTTGAATTTAGCTGCACTTAGCTCATAAATTTGGTGGTAAGCTCATCACTTAAAGTGCCATCTAATATTAAGGTATTATTGGTATGTGAAAAACCTAGTAATTTTGTCCAGGAGTCTCTTTTTTTCATTCTTTAAGGTGCCATAAATCTACGACATGAGACTCATGGTTTTAAGCCCTGCCAGAGGACTTGAACTCAAGATTTTTATGTTTTGTAAAACCTACCAGCCTAGGCTGGATTTGGGCCTGTGAACCTTGGGGTTCAGAGGAGAATGCATTACCCCTAGACCACCAAAGCCAACCTGATAACTTAATACATGTAATTATAATTGCTATACGGTATCAATTCATCATCTTGGGTCTTGAAATATGGACCAACAAATACAATGGATAAGTCATAAGTAATGGTAATCATTTTTTTTTCCTTGCGAACAATGGACAACACAAAAAATTTAAGATATACGACTGAAAGTACATGACAATTATTGCCAAGTGGTGCCACCAACGGAAGGCTGGATGTAGGCAGCCCTTATAGGGAAGAAGCAAAACACAAGCAACTGGACAATATTGGTTTATTATGGCATGAGCAAAAATGACACACAACTACTTACACAAGGTGTAAATCTGTCAAAGGACAGGTTTCCCCAGGTAATCCATGGTGTTTAGCAGCCTTTGCAGTATTCTCCAAGTAAAACAATGGCTTGTTGCCAGCGATGGGGAAGGCGCTGAACACCATCTGCTGCATGTGAATTGCTAATGTAAGCCACCTCAAGTCAAAACTGTCAAAATGTCCCCTTTGTTAGCAAAATGATTCCCACGAAATGGCTGCTTCATTATAGGGATGAGGCCATTATTGGGAAAATATGGCGGGCATGGAAAAAGGTGTCCTGTTATTGTGGAGAACAATGGCGTTCAAAAGTTCTGGCCATTTGGCACAGCGCAATTGTGACACCAAATAAGACATGCAATACTGAGCATTTACAGTGGCCCCCTTAGGCACTGAATGACACACAGGCACATCTTGACTCAAGAATGACCATGACTTTTGTTGGTGAAGGAATTTGCCAAAACTTGTGTTTGACCCAGGGTGACGCCATTCAGTTGCTTGAGTTCTGGTACATTGCCCTTGCACACGTTTCATCAATTGCAATGATGCAATTCGATTTGGCATCCTCTTCTTCCTGAAATCCCGCCAGATTGATGCGAGATGTTTTGTAGCGAGTCCACTTCTGTCCCTCAAGTGTGTGACACCCACTTTGCACATATTTTTTGCATGTTCAGGTATTCCCATAAAATGTGCTGCACTGTTTTTGCCAGAATCCCTCTTTGCTCTTTTAATTCCACAAGTGTCCAGCACCCATTATTGTGTAGGGACTGTTCTACCATCACACGCACACCCTTGGCTTAAATATGTTCAGGCCTTAATTTCCAATTGTTTAGTAGTTTTTTTCTGCACACATTAATATCAGCATATGATATTATACTATATTCATCAGTAGATTTCATGTTATTTACATATAGCAATGGTTTTTTTTGATTGATTTATTTATGGATGCTCTTTAACATCTCAGGTCATCAGTGTCCCATTCAACTCAGGGCGTGAAACGGCCGACAAATTTTGCTCAGAGGCCTCTCTTTCAGGCTTGAGGTTCTTTTTCGTGCCGTAAATGTACGACATGGGACCCACAGCTTTACTTCCCTTCCAAAGGAAGCCATACTTTGGATTTTACGCCCCAAAAAAATCCATCAGTCCTGGCCGGGTTCGAACCCGCGTTCTTGGGTATATGAGGCAAGTATGGTAACCACTACACCACCAGGACCGACATATAGCAATGGTGAGGAACACCATTTTTAACCACATCATAATTGGATTTTATAGTCCTAATAGAGTTGCCTTGTTTCAAATATATTTCTGTACACTGTGGTCTATGTTGCAAGTAGGACTTAGTAAGATCTTGTATTTTACCTCTTATTCCATAATTCTGCAATTTGGACAGTAATAGGTTGTGAGACACTGAGTCAAAAGCCTTGGGCAAATTCAAAAATATTCGTACAGTTTTATTCTTTTCTTCCAGATTATTTATTATATTGTATATAAGATCAGATACAGTAGAAATGGTCTTTTCTGAAATTCTTGTTTGAATGAAGGAAACCAACCAATCTTCTACTGATTACTTTTTCATATAATTTTGCAAATAAAGAAGTTAAGGATATTGGTCTGTAATTGCTAGCCGTTTTATCATCTCCCTTTTTATATACAGGTCTTACAATGCTAATTTTCAACAAATCAGGGAATTCTGCTTTATCCATTGAATAATTTATAAGATGTACCAGTATATTTACAAAGTTTTAAAATTTTAGGAGTTATGCCATCCCAATCAGGGGCACTGTCATTATTAAAATCGCAAATAAATGAGTTTATTTCATGTACACTTGTTTCATATAGATACACACTTTGAGATATATTTGCATCACATATATTTAAGCCAGCAGCAACACTACTATCACTTTTTCTCATGATTAAGTAGTAGTTATTTAATAAATTGCTGACTTCATTTGGATTTACAACACATCTACCCTTTCATTTAGATGTATATTCTTATTTATATCATTATCAATTTTTACATGTTTATTTACTATTATCCAAACTGTTTTGGTTAGATTATTTGCCAAGATTATTTTTTTGCTGTTATATTTATTATAATTTATCAGATCTTGTCTATATAAATTTTTATACTTGGTTTGTAACTCTCTATATACATTTAATCTTGTTGCTCTGTAAAATTCATAATTATGTTTAATTTTTTCTCAATAAGTAATGTAACACATGTTTTTTCTTTCTTTCAAGTTTGTTTATTTCACTTTCAAATACACTTACTTCTTTGGCTATAAAGGGCTAGTTTTCAAATTAATCTCTGCAAAATTATGGCTTTGTGCCAATAATGTATCAGAGTCTGTATGTTATTGCAGTATCACTCTGAAGGTCTGTTTCTTAGTCATTTCATACTGTGGCCATGATGCCTTGACATTATAAAATTACATCTTGCAACTGAAGAGATGGAACAAATTGAAGTAAGGTGGGTGAGAAAGAATAGTTCATAAATTTTAGTAATCACTTCTTGGATATGCAGGTATGGCTTCCCATTGTCATGAGAAGAATTCTAATCACATCCCTAAGAGAACAGATGTAGCAGAACTGCTTCTTCCTTCTTATGAGTTTATGAGTTTTGATATATACTTTGGAATAAACTTTTTAACCACAAAGCAATGAAATGTCAATGTAATTGCTTCAGAGTCCCAAAAGCATGTGGTCATGACTTAACTAGCTGAGGATGTATTCTTCAATTTTTTTTTCTTATGATAATTTTGAGATGCTAATTCATGGATTGTCTTTGGTTTTGAGTTCCAAGAGATGTTTCCATATGTCATTTCCTGTTGCAATTTCCAAGAAAAGCTTAAACTTTAGTCTCGTAACAACCAAGTTACTCCAAATAGATGATGGTTCTCTGCTTCATGTGATTATTAGACTTCAAGGGCCACATTTAGTACAGATCTGTTAAGGGTTAACTATGTCAACACTAACTAAAAATGTTAATTGAAACTTGTACAGTAAAGCCAATCATAATTAACATCATTGTATGATTGAGTCAAACTATACACTCTTATTGCTCCATGTACATTAGTTGTACATATTATAAACAAAATATACTTTGTTATATAATTTGACTATGCTTGCATTTAGCAACAGAAAGTTGCCAAAGAAATATTTTAATAGAATTTTCCAAATGAATATATATGCCATTAATATATAGGTTTTTATCTTTTACACTTTCATCCTACTGAATTTATCATTACATTATGCAAAACCAGATATCTTCATTTATATATTAATATTTTGTATAATTGTGTGGTCCAATGATTATTAGTCATGGGCTAGCTTTTTTTTCCTAAGGATATATGCTTTTAACTTTTATTGTTGTTGTTGTTGTTATTATTATTATCATCATCATCATCATCATCATGCTTCTTATTATTATTACTATTATGTTTAAAAGTTTAATATGGTCTTCAAAATACAATCACTAATTTATAAGATATACTCTTTTTTATGGTTAGTCCTTAAACTTCTAATAACTACAAAACAAGTCAACTGTATGCTCTGTAAATTTGCAACAGATGCTTATTAAAGAACCAAAGACACAAGGAAAGAAGTTGGAAATAGCTGTAATCCTTAGTCCCATTATGAAGACTAAAGTTTTCACCTTCTGCAGACATTCACCTTAGTATTGGAGCAATCTTGCACTGGATTACTTGGTTGTTCACAGAATGCGAAGCTCTGCAGTGTTTTTGGAATTGAAAACAATGAAACCAGAAAGGATGAAGAAAACGGATTTGACCTGAGTCCAGTCTTTCTGTGCTGCTTCAACTTAATAAGTACATATGTACTAGATTTGAAAATAAACATATTTTTAAAATTTTTATGGAATATAATAAATTATTTCCTTCTAGGGCCAGAGAAAAGATCCCCGGAAGCTGTGACTGTGATGCTATGCTGCATGCTACCTGTCAGACCACTGCATTTGTCCACGTAGTGCTAATATTAAATGGACACATTCAGCAATTATCAAACCAATATCAACTCACATATCCAATATTTGTATTAAACAGATCTAACAATGAGTAAACAAATAAATAACTACAGTGAGAATGTAAATATACTGTACCTAATAACGTCATTCCAGTCACACTGGATGGATAACACTGGGGCTCGAGGCTGTGTTTGATTTCCTCCTGGCATTGATTAAGTTGTATTAACTGCCTGAAAGAAAAACAAAGTCACAATAACCGACATATTCATGTCATTACATATACAGATTTACATAATGTTTTTCTAATGGAAAGTGATTTGATCTTGGGGTATACAATATATAGTCCAATCAGATTTGTGCAATGTTGCCTAGCTGTATTCCCATAGCCATGCTGTAATCATCACAGAGAAGACTGAGATTTATGAAAACAATATGACTAACTGTAAAAATGTTATAATTTCACTTCAAGTATTGCATTAGGCAAACAAGAGCGCACATTTTTCAATATGCACATCGAAACCACATACTTTTACTTTTAGTAGCTTTATTTTACAATCATTTACATATTTTGTTGCATTACCATAATAATAAAGGCTTGTTAATCATATAACAAAATTTTAAAAACTTTTTTGTTTGTTGTGTGTTTTCACTTGCTTTGTCAGCACATTATCTGCTGTACACCATCACCTGTTGATATAAACCCTGGTGCTGTTTTCATCTGCTTTGTCAACACATTATCGGCTGTACACTATCACCTGTTGATATAAACCCTGGTGCTGATTCAACTTAAAAAAAAATAATGTGATTATTGTTATTCAGCATGCATTTCTCATACTCAATGAATGTATGGTTTGCAATGCAAGAGTTCCAGAAGGTCTGCAAAATGTCTTTCAGTAAACCAAGTATCAGATACAGAAAAATAAGCAAATGACACAAAATTTTAATGGAAAGAAGTAGCATTGTGTGGCAAGAATTCTAGTGAGACATGACTAATGCATTTCATTTCAGAGGACTTAAGTATATATGGGGCAAGATAGCAATCTGATGTGTGTCATGCAGGATCTGCAAAAACAGACTCCATACCAAAAAGCAAGAGGATATTTAGGTTGAAAAACAAATTTTAATTACCATGAGAAAATGAGACCTGTTACACTTAAGGACTGGTAATTTCTGAACATATTTTCTAAATTAAAAAAAAAAAAAAAAAAAAAAAAAAAAAAAAAAAAAAAAAAAAAGGCATGAAATAATTATATGTGGGGACATAAATATTAATTACTTAATGCCAAGTGTAAGAATGAATTGACTGAATTCCCTTCTAACTGCATATAATATGGTGCACACAATTAACTTTCCCACCAGGATTGATAAAAACTCTAGCACAGCAATAAATAATATATTTGTAAATTCAGACAAACTTCATTATATTCTGTCTTCATTGATCAATGGTCTCTCTGACCATGATGCTCAAGTAATGATGAAAAAAAATTCTACAATACAACTCAGAGAATGTTGTAGATATATAAAATATAGAGATATTAATGATGCTAACCTTAGTAAAATGGCGGAGACACTTTGACAAGAATCATGGAATAGTGTCTTCAGTGAAAATGTTAATAGTAAATTCAACAATTTTTTTTACAGATTTTTAAATTGCATTTTGAAGCATATTTCCCACTAAAAATTAAAAAAAGTGCATTAGTAGTGTTGGAGTCAATCAAGACTTTAAAACTAGTTTATTATGCTTATAATAATAATGAAGTACGGTCTAATATTTTGGGGAAATTCAATTAAAAGTAAACGTGTCTTCCTGTTACAGAAAAAAGTCATATGATAATTGCTGGTACACATAGCAGACATTCATGCAGAAACCTCTTTAGGAAATTTGAAATTTTAACTCTTCCTTGTGAATATATTTTATCCTTAATGAACTTTTATATAAGAAATAAACAAAAAATTGCTCAAAATCAAAATATACATGACAAGAATACTAGACAAAAAGCAAATCTACATCACCCAATTTCAGCACTTTCATGCCATCAAAAAGGCATTTATTATGAGTGCATTTTAGTATACAATGCTCTTCCCTCTAGCCTAAATGCCTTAATAAACCATGCCAATTCCTTTAAATCTGCTCTTAGAAAATACCTATGTAAAAAGGCCTATTATTCTGTAAAGAAATATATGAGTGACAATATTATACTGCACAACATATCAATGTATATGTAAACGTGTATATAATAAATTTTGTATGATTAAGCGACTTGTCTGTTTTTATTGTTGGTTAAGTTGTTCTAAGTGTTCTTTTTTATTTTTATTGTAATTATTTATGTAGATGTAGACAAATTTTTGTAAATACAGATTGAAAGCTACTGTGGTAATTGAATATGACAAGTTCAATGTTCGTAGGTCTCCGTGGCTGCTCCACGAACTCACTGAATGCTCCGAGAAATAACTAACTGCCATTATAATCAATTAAACTTATTTGGCTCAGGTAACGGTTGCAAATAAAACAATTTTTGCACTGAAAGACATGGAAATGCTCATTAATGAAGAAATAGATAAGATAACACAGAGAGATGGAAAATCTTGTGTAAAACATACAGATAAACTGCATGATGATGACCACATAAAAGAAATAGGACATGCTAAAATTTTAGTACCAATTATCATAAATTTACAAGATTCTGATGAATGGTAAATATAATGACTCTGATAATTACAAATCAGCAATGAAGAGCCTCTGGCAGTTCCACTGAGGTAATTATCACTATTAGTAAAATATTATACTTATGAAGCTGTTGACAATGGAGTGGTAATATATCCTAAACTTAGATATTCATTTTTTAACACTAATCTCCATTTACTTACATAAAAGTAAGACGCATTTCGGGAGAATCTCTCCCATCTTCAGTTGCTCACTGAACCGCCATTACTCGAAATGATCATTTCTTCCTATTTCTTTTACTAGTTATTATTACTGACTGGTCATCTTCTGCTGCAAAGATGTTTCATAGTCTTCCACTTTGTACTTTTGCTAAGATTTGATCCAGATTTCAGGAATTTTTGGATTGTGTAATTAACATAAGACCATGCAATTTTTAGTATGTTTTTTTTTAATTAATTCTGTAGCCTTCTGCATGAAGCTTATGTTGTTTTAGGCTCAAAAATTATCTTGGACGATTTCATATAACAATTTACAAAAACAATTTTAAAAACATTAAAAGGTGCAAATTTAATAAACATTTAGAAAACAAATGAAGAGTCGTGAAATTAATGAAAAAAATATTAAATTATTAAAAATAGTAATAAAACACTCACTACTATTCATAAATAGTATCCAAGAATCTTGCCAGCACTGCACTTGCTATGACTGATCTTCTCTAGAAACTACACTGAAGAAGCAATATGACTCGCCAGTAGACAGCAATGAAATTAATCATTTCACTATCATGCTTACTTTAACAAAAATGATTCCATAAACACATCATGGAACCCCAGATCTGTTTATGTACACGAGTTTAGTGCTTAAATAGGTTACACTTGATACCATGGTGTTTGCATTCTCCCCCTTTCCACATACACTAGGTGTAAACAAATATAATAAAATATAGCAGGTTTTCAAATACTTCGGCCTTAAAATCGGTTCTCTGGTCATTACCTTTAATTGAAACATTCTTTATGCTTTCTTTACCTTTATTCAAATCTATTCAAGTGAATAGCTTTTGACTGATTGAACAGTTAATATTTTTTCATTAATTTTTTTTGTCTCAATAATGGTGTTACGTATTATCTGAAAAATCCCTGTTATTATAAATCTAAAAATCTTAATCTTTTACTCTATTCTTTTATTTTGGGTGCAATTTATTTATTAATGTGGTGGTTTATCTTCACTATCACTTAATGCATTGCATTTGGTGACACAAACTGAAGGCTTTGGTAACATATACAGTATTTGCTGATCTTTAAGTGCATTTGCCTATAAATCCTACAGAATATATTTCTATTAACTTCTGAGCAAGACCTTGATTGCTTAAAGAGTATTAAATCCCTATATAGTTTGCTTTATGTGAATGCCATCAAAACTATGTCCACAACCATTTGTTTAATATTATTTGGTAAATAGCACATTTATTACTAATAGTGACACTTCATTATGTTCATCCCTCAAGTAAAACTTATTTAGAATATCAGGTTTGTTTTCTTTTCCTAAGTACAAACCAAATAAATTCAACAGTATGCAAAAATGAATTCCTAATAAATTCATACATACACACTAACCTGGACCTAACTTCGCATGAATAATAGAAATCGGAGGACTCCATGGTTTACTGTGGCTCGTTACGGCCTTTGCTCGCTTGCTTTTCGTCAAACCAAATAAATACCACATTGGACAAAACTGGATTAGTAATTAATTCCATTCTGTATATGAATATATATATATACTTATTTATATTATATATATTAACCTAGAGCAAATTCTGCAAACCGTAGGACCCAGTGCTTTTTTTCTTCAATAATAATAATATATCCACTTATTTTTTTGTTATATTTCGTATGTTTAAAATGGTTCACATACATCGAAAGGGCGTTTGGAAGTGCGATGCATGTATTACGTTTCCATGTAGTGGAACTAACTTTAACTTGCTAGGACATCCTAAAGAGCTTATCTAGCTTTAATTTCTGATAGTCGTATGGACTTTTCAGGAAGCGTTATTTCTTGCGAGGGAGAACTAAACATTACTCCATAATAATTGACCTAATATCCCTCATTCTACTTAAAAAGATTTGCATCCAACTTAACCTAACCTTAACAAATGTATACATAAAACTACTAATGAGCGAAAAGAATGTTTGGGTCTGCCTATCTTCTATGTACACTTTCTAAAGAATTTTATTTGGCAACAAACGTCTTTACCTATTACTAAAATTTCTCCTCTTTCTTTTTTTCCACTGCGTGAAGCAAAACGTTGTAATCACTTCGCTCAGATTTTTTAGTTTCCTTGTTAACAATTGACTAATGAGTAATCTTTGAAAATAGGATACTCTAATGATGAACTACGGTTTGTGGAGGTGAAACTGTTGGAGTCAAATGAGAGTTTATGTTCGTGTAACAGGAAATAGAATAATTCGGAATAGCCGCGAAAATTGTAAAAAAGCTATGTTTTGACTCCGATGGTTTTTCTTGTGCGATCTGCGCACTCCCTAGTGTTTATTGTGGTAAACAAAACAAACCAGATAAGTATCCTATTTCAAAAATTAGCGACTGTTCATTAAAATGGGAAACGCAGTTCTAAGCCAGTCCCGAGCGGTGGCGGAGAAAGCCGAAGGTAGTGCACCACAGATAAAAGGTTGGCACGTAATCTGTGGTAGGCGCTCAAATGAACGGCGGGTTAGCTCACATGGTTATATTGCAAATATGAAGCCAACGCGTTTCAAACATTAAGTACTGAAGCTATATATATTTTCCCTGCTGGACTCTATATTTTCTACTCTTGATATTTAATTATTGAAGTTTTATGTAATTGCTAGTTTATCAGAGAGATCATTTTCAAAATTTGGTCACAGTTGCTTCATAATGTATTACTTTTTTTATTTATGGACACTTTAACATCACAGGTCATCACCGTCCCATTCAATTCAAGGCCTGAATTGTGCTCAGAGTCCTCTTCTTTTAGGCTTGAGTTTCTTATTCGTGCCGTAAATGTACGACACGGAACCCATGACTTTACTTCCCTTCTCAAGGAAACCATACTTAGGATTTTGACGCCCCCCCCCCCCAAAAAAAAATCCTTCCATCCTGGTCGGGATTGAACCCGCGATTTTGTGTTTAGGAGGCAAGTATGTTATCACTACATCACTAGTACCGACATAATGTATGAAATTCCATACCACTTTTGAAATTGTTGTTGTCAATTGTTACTTTGTTATTTTGGTCTTTTCTTCTCTATCAGATTGCAATTAATTTATTTGTCAACTAATAATTGTAGCAAATGTTCTAAATACTATGAGCAGTTTCTTTTGAGTTTGTTTAATAGTGAAACATTTTAAATCTAATGAATGAAATTAATAAGGATATAGATTTAATTTTTTTTTTTTTACCTTGAAGTTATAGAATGTATAACATTTAATATATGGTGCTAATTTTATTTGTTTTATTATGCACAAAATGATTCAAGGATCAATATTTTTATTCACCAGCTATGTGCAGTTTATTTGGCTTTGGCAGTTTATGTTACATAATTACAAATTTATCATATACATATTTAATTACCTAGCTTAGTTTCTAAGAATTCCACCACAGTATAAAAATAATGCTTTAACAATAGGTTTTAACACATTTTTTTTAAATTTTATGCTTGAAGTACTTTTAAATGATTTATACAGGATTGTACCTAAATGTAACATGTAATTGATGCTTTTTGTAAGTCTGTGATGTAAGTATATTAACTTGCTGATTTAGTGTAATTCACATGATAAATAATCTTCATTATTTCTAAACAGCTATTTATTATTATGCACAAAAGAGACAGTTTCTAATATATATAGATGGTAATGATAGAACATTTAATTCCTTAAAAATTGATTTAATGCTGCATATCTTCTTTTGCTATTTAAAAACCATAGATGATGATTAGCTTGCTGCTCCCAATAAGGGTACACTATAAGCTAATGTAGAATATAAATAAGCAAATATACTATGTATTCTCAAAATATCTTTAGTGCAACTCCTAATTAATATATGCATTACCTAAGATATTTGGCTTAATTTATTACTTAAAGTAAAAATGTGTTCTAGCCAAGATAGGCCTGAGTGAGTTACAATTAGTTAATTAGTTAGTTCTTGGAGCATTCTGTGAGTTTGTGGAGGAGCCACAGAGACCTACGAACATTGAACTTGTCATATCAATTACCACTGTAGCTTTTAATCTGTATTTACAAAAATTTGTCTACATCTAAATAAACAATTACAATAAAAATAAAAAAGAATACTTAGAACAACTCAACCAACAATAAAAACAGACAATTCACTTAATCATACAAAATTTATTATATACATGTTTACATATACATTGATATGTTGTGCAGTATAATATTGTCACTCATATATTCCTTTACAGAATAATAGGCCTTTTTACATAGGTATTTTCTAAGAACAGATTCAAAGGAATTGGCATTGTTTATTAAGGCTTTTAGGCTAGAGGGAAGAGCATTGTATACTAAAATGCACTCATAATAAACGCCTTTTTGATGGCATGAAAGTGCTGAAATTGAGCGATGTAGATTTGCTTTTTGTCTAGTATTCTTGTCATGTATATTTTGATTTTGAGCAAATTTTTGTTTATTTCTTATATAAAAGTTCATTAAGGATAAAACATATTCACAAGGAAGAGTTAAAATTTCAAATTTCCTAAAGAGGTTTCTGCATGAATGTCTGCTATGTGTACCAGCAATTATTCGTATGACTTTTTTCTGTAACAGGAAGACACGTTCACTTTTAACTGAATTTCCCCAAAATATTAGACCGTATTTCATTATTGAGTTGAAATAAGCATAATAAACTAGTTTTAAAGTCTTAATTGACTCCAGCATTACTAATGCACGTATTGCATAGCATGCACTGATTAGTTTAGGTGTAATAAGATCAATGTGATCTTTTCAATTCAGATGGTTATCAATTATTAAACCATGGAATTTAATATATATAGTTTGTGAAAGTACGCTGTTATAATATCCTATCTGTAATTGTGGATCTGGAGATCTGTGCATAAGGAATTTCATAACATTTGTTTTATCTAGATTTAGAAACAATTTGTTTGCTTTGAACCATACACACAATGAACTGAGAACAAAATTTAATTTAATGGCACAATCATTAAGGCTCTTTCCATTTATCAATATGCTTGTGTCATCTGCAAATAGAACAGCATATCTTGAATAGATAAGGAGAGAGCATTTATATATCAGAAAAAGAAGATGCCACAGAACAGATCCTTGAGGCACCCCATGGTTAATCATTCCCCACTCTGATGAATTGTTTTTATTTTTGAAGGGACAATTTATTACTACTTTTTGTTTCCTTTTGTCAAGGTAGGATACAAACCATTTTAAATATTGGTTTTTTATTCCATAGAAAGCTAATTTATCTATCAGAATTTCTTGATTGACACAATCAAAAGCCTTAGCTAATCCACAAAATATTCCTCCTACATGTGCTCTTTCATTAAATGCAGTTAAAATTTCATTAGTGAGTTTAGAGATTGCATTTTCTGTTGAAATTCCTTTTCTAAAGTCAAACTGATCACTAACTAGAATATTGTTACTTTCAAAGTAATGGTAAAGCCTATTGTACATTACTTTCTCAAATTCCTTAGAAAATATAGGTGAAATAGCTATAGGTCTATAATTAGAGACATTTATCTTTTCTCCCTTTTTGTACAGAGGCCTCACTATTGAATATTTTAGCCTCTCAGGAAATACACCCAATGTTAAAGATTCATTACACAAGTGACTAAGGGGGGTACTGATTTCCTTTGCACAGGCCTTTATGACTTTGCTATTGATCTCATCATAGCCAGAAGAGTTTTTTGATTTTAGTTTTCTAACGATATTACTAATTTCTAGTGGGGTAGTGATACCTAGTTTGAATTCATTATTATGACAGGGAGTTGATGATTATAAAATTTTTAAAGCATCTCTTTTATCACCAGAATATAAATTTAAATATTTTGTTACATTAAGAAAGTAATCATTAAACACATTTGTTACGTCTGCAGGGTGTTGTATCTCTTAATTGTTAATATTTAAGATTACTGCATCATCTTGTTTCAAATTTTTGCTTGTTTCTTGTTTTATTATATTCCAAGTAGTTTTTATTTTGTTTTTTGACTGATTGATCAGCGTTTGGTAATGGAGGCCTTTCACTGCTTTTATGACTTTCCTAAGTATCTTACAATATTTTCTAAAATGTATTTTTAATTTAGAGTCTTTACTGAGCTTTTGCTCATTATATAATTGTCTTTTATGTTCACAAGATTTTTTAATTCCTTGGGTCAACCATTCCCTGTTCACATTTAACTTCTTTTTTCAATTTTTAGTGGGAAATATGCTTCAAAATGCAATTTAAAAATCTGTAAAAAATTGTTGAATTTACTATTAACATCATTTGCACTGAAGACACACCTTCATTCAAATACCTTTTTAATGTTCAAAGACTTCAAGAGGACCCATCCACTGATGTTAGTAGACACCAACAGACAACAACATTATGATCTGGAATGCTCTGATATTTGGGTATGAAGTTTTATATATAAATATTAAATTGTTAGTAACAGCAGCTAGCCATTTAAGGTAACAGATCATTTTGTTAAACATTCTATCCATCCCCCCTCCCTTTTACCCTTTCATTCAATTCTCTATTAGCACACTAATTTGAAAAATATCAACTACAGTTTTATGCCAATAGGAATGAACTTATGCAGAACATTATGTTTTACAAAAACATAAAATATTATTTATGTAAATAAGAGGTTTGAGTGAAACAAATGACTTGCAGAGATGTTTTTGATTTTCATTTTATTTAATTACTTGTCATTCGTATATGTACAAAAATACAAGTTTCTTCCATCAAACATAAAGAAAATGGATTTTTTTTATACCAGTTTGTATATATCTGTGACAAATGGCAGCAATCAATCAATAAGCCATTACTCAGAGCCAGTCTGGCTGCACTGAGTCAAAAAGGGCAGTCAGGGCAACACTAGTATAGTAGACACACTAGAGTGTCGGTCTAATGAATTCTAATGCACTTATAAAAGTCAAGTACTTAACTGCTGTCATCAAGGAGATGCTGGAACTGTCTGCCTTTATTTTCCACACATTTTACATCTGCTTTAAAATTACCATTACCTTTCCTACTTATCTTTGAGAAAATAAATTGATCTCTTCATGGATGTTATCATTTAGTTCATTTAAAGTGTCTGGATACTACTAACTTATAAATTGCATTACCCCTTGGAATTCAATAAATAGGAATTTATCTTTAAATCTCTTGACAACACTTGATGATTTGATATGGGCATATATATATCAAAAGCACTCATTATGTCATAGAATAGAATAATTAGATATATTTTCCATTTAATATTCTTAGCAGACTTTAGTATAGGATTAGTCACTGTTGTTTCTTTCACTGTTCAAACAACTCTTACAGAGTGGTATGAGACTCAACATAAGTGTAGCAATTGGGAAACCCCACTCATCCCAATTTGTTCATCTTGGCTGGCCTAGAATGATCTCTTATCATCTGATTCAATTCCTTGCCACCACAATAATCATATGAATGAATTACTGATATTCATGAGGCAGTTTTGTTTAAAAACCTGTTTTGTAAAATATAACATTATAAGTATTTGGTATGAGTAAAATCTGAAATGTTTCAAGTCTTCATTGAAGTATGAGGCAATAAAACTTACTTGGATAAAAACTAAATGTACCATGCCATTTAACAAGCTTTCAAGATTGTAAAAAATTATGATGACTAATGGACGTTGTCTAAAGTTGCCTAGTAGGGAAGAATAGAACCATATCCAGATAATTTGATCTATGCAAAATTTGAACATTCATTTTCTTATTTTATACTTTGTTTCAAACAAACTCTAATCAACTGAGCCACTAAAGCAGCTATATATTGGTTGCTTTATAAATATGCTTGTTATTAACATTTAAGAGAAATTGAGTCGTGATAGTAACATACACACCACTAAAATTGAATTAAATGGAAGACTAGTTTCGGGAGCCATCGCTCCTATCATCAGTTCCTGGTCGACCAGGAACTGATGATAGGAGCGATGGCTCCCGAAACTAGTCTTCCATTTAATTCAATTTTAGTGGTGTGTATGTTACTATCACGACTCAATTTCTCTTAAATGTTAATAATTGACACCACTGTTACAAAAGTTCACTATATTTTATACAATGCTTGTTATTACTTAAAATGTAAATTCGAACTTGCACAGTGAAGCTAATCATATTAATTGATATCATTGTATGATTCAGCTGAACTACACACTCTTAAAGCTTCACTTACTTTTCATAAATGTATGGAACCAGTTTCCAGAACATTTAGTTCCCATCTTCAGCCAGGCTAAAGTTCAACTTATATGAAAAGTAAGTGAAGCTTTAAGAGCTTTAAGAGTGTGTAGTTCAACTGAATCATACAATGATATCAATTAATGCCTGTTATCATTCTATCTGATCAACATTATTATTAATATCTTTTGTAGAGATGATTGCAGACCTAATTTTCTCAACACTCAATACCTAATACCCACACGTTTTATATTTGATACCTTCATATGTTTTTCTTATTAAATGTCATAGAAATGTCTCATTTAATTTTTTTGAAAAAATTAATATGTCTGACAAATATATCTGAAATTTCTTACCAAGTACATTTTTTATTATGAGATATTTAATACCTTTACAGTTAATAAGTCACTATAGCTGTTCATGGTGTTGAATCAACTCCTTATATCCATCATCTTTGACAATGCTAAATGACTGGTCATGTTTGCATATCACATATACATTTTCCTTATAATTAGCTTTCAGTAATTATTCCCTGGTTCAAAAATCATAAATGAAAAGAAACTTTTGCTATGTATAAATGAAATTGAAGAAATCCCATTATTGAAAATAAATAAAAAATTAAAAAGGGTCTTAATATATGGAATGAAGAACTTAAAACCTTGATATAAGAAGTAGTATACTTGAAATACAGACGGAACAAGATCTACTCACATACAAAGTCATAGCAGCCCAATTGAAAAAGAAAGTAAGATCTGTACATAAAGAAAAAGAAAGTTGGAATAAATATGTTGCAAACATTGAACATGATAACACAAATGGCAAAGAAATGTATACAAAATAATAAAATATTTAACTCAGCAGGAAATAAATCATGCTGATATAGAAGTCACATCAGTAAAGAATGGATCCAATATGGTAATGCACAATGAACAGATAAAACAAGAAGTTCCAAAAAAAGGGAAACATGATAAAATACTGGAAGAAAACCTAGAAAAAAAACCTCATTCAAGAAGGTTGATCCTGGTAGGATTCAAACTGTAAAACTCCCATTTATAAGTGCATACCTAATAACTTCAACCACCAGTATCAGTAATTTAGTATAATGTAAGCTATTACACCATCTTGCTGAAAGTAGGCAAGCTTGCTCTATTCTCTGTTCAAGATGTCAAAGAAAGGCTTTCAGATGTAATTCACAAGCAGTTATCAACGTGTCAGTTCATAAAAAATATTTATTTAATAGAATTATTCTATATCTACTAACTTCATAATTGCATTCAGCTTTACATCGCCACCACGGGGGCCGAGGTCATTAAGGTGCAGACTCGTGAGTGGGAGGTCTCGGATTCAAATTCTATCTGGATCGTCCTCCCTGATTGAGGTTTTTTTCCTCAGTGTTCATAAATGACAAATGTTGGGAGGTACCCTAAACTTAGGTCTGCAAATCTTCCTTCCTTAAAAAAAAAAAAATATTTTCCCAATCTACCATTTTATTTCATGTATCATCATTGTCCACTGCCTGTGGTGCCTCAGTAGTGAAAACGGGTGTTAAACACTAATAAAAAAAAGCTTCACATCATTAAAAAACCTTGCACATTCAATATTAATTCTTAGTGTCCCATTAGCATTGTATTCTGGGAATTTATGTTTCACTAAGGTGAAACTAAACTTCATCACACATAATTAGAAGAAAAAAGTTTACATCTCCATCAAGCACAGAATCCATCCAATCCAACAACAGAAGTCAATATAGGCAATGGGATTCATGTTATGAGCTTGCACACCACTGATGCTTTATATGGGTCAAATATAACAAGTTTTAAGCCCTGTTAACACTGAATTCTTCAATATGCTATATCCCTATACTGCCAATAGTAAGATTTACAAGGGCTTATTAAGTTCTAATTTGCATACCTTTTCTGTAAGGACTCGCTTTTTCTTTAAAACAATGTATTTCTTCTCTTTTTAAATGTAAATGCAGACATATGGCTTTCATAGTATATAGACTCTAGAAAACATAAATGAATCTTACTTACTCTGTTCATCTTTCTGATAAGACATTCTTTAAGCATTAGGTCTTAACAGTTAATATCCTTTGCTCAATGGTATTTTTATAATAAGTTATTTATACAGTTGTCAATTATGATTTTTTTTTAATAATATACTTCAAATAACAGAAGTTCACATCTAGTGGCATGCTGTTTTAGACAGCATATGCCAAATAGCTTTTGACTATTCCCAAGAAGAAAGGAATGGGATAATAATGACTAGGGTAGGATTTTTATGATTTAGCTTTTATATATATAAATATATTTAATGCTTGAAACTGAAGTACTATGTTAGAGCATATGTGTGCATATTTATACTGATAGGGTATGTTTTGAATATTTTTAGATGATATTCAGCATATTATTTACTTTTCAAGTTTTTTAAAAGCTTATTTATATTTGAATACTCTTTCCATTTTCCTTTGAATTTCTAAATTTACTTATGTATGTAACCAAGATAGTGAGAGGTATCAGAGAGATAGAAAGAGGGGTAAAAGCAAAATTATAGAAAAGAAAGGTGTTTTTGGACAAAGACAGAGGGTGTTCATTGCAAAAGTTTTGTCAGGAAAATAGTTTTCATTTGGAAAATGGAGAATTAGAATCAAGTTATGTTGTTATTTATAAATTTTCTTCCTTTGTATTAGTAGAAGTAGGAAGAAGCTTTTCTTTG
The DNA here is from genome assembly GCA_030762175.1 of Metallyticus violacea. Taxonomy (NCBI): domain Eukaryota; kingdom Metazoa; phylum Arthropoda; class Insecta; order Mantodea; family Metallyticidae; genus Metallyticus; species Metallyticus violacea. Next base: position 38,484,674 of record CM060844.1, read on the forward strand.
TAGGGCTTTATTAACTGACAACAGGTAATGGTTTTCATTTCAAAATTTGCATTTAAGTATAATGAAGTATATTAAGTATATGCAATGAAAAGAGTTTGCAAAAATATCCTTGCATTCGCTGTTTTAATTAAAATTTACATTCCTTGAATTTCTTTAAATTTTACCTTTTCCTCTTCTGTTTTCAACCTAATATTTTAAATCTCCAAAGTAAATTATAAAAGAATGTTAACTTTTTGTTGTATATTTGTTAGAGTTTATTTCTGGAGCCTTTAGGTCATAAAGGTATATTAAATTTTGCATATATTGGCAATATTTTGAAGTGCATTTTTAGTATAGCCTATGGTAATCTTAAAAGTTTAGCTTCTCTTTTAAATAGCCAGTCCCAGCCATTTTTCCTTTTGCTTCTAACTGAATGTTTCTTGATGGGCTGGTAAATTTTGTACCATCAGGCTTTCATCTCCTGGGAATCTCAAACATTTCATAAATCATTCATTTGCCAAAATTAAGTGATGTTTTACATTGTTCTTTCATTTGTAAATGCCCATTCTGACAGTTCCTCATTGAAGAAAAATATTGCATATTTTCGAAATATTGTGCAACATTGCATCAGAATGTTGATATGATAGTATCTTCACTGATCACATAAAAATCTACTATGAATAATATCAATTCAGACTTAATTCTTTATTTTGCAAAATTTTCATGATATTAGAAATTAATATGCAGGAAAATATGTCACAAAGATTTAATGGTTATTTTATGTTGAACATAGTTACATAATTTATATTTAAAGGTAAGTTGTTATCTACCTAAAAACTAAATGTTTCTGTTTTCAGCCCTCATGACACACCATTTGAAGATAGTACCTTTAAGTTAACAATAGAGTTTACAGAAGAATATCCAAATAAACCTCCAATAGTTGGATTTGTATCAAAAATGTTTCATCCAAATGTTTATGCAGATGGAGGAATATGCTTAGATATGCTACAAAATGGATGGACTCCCACTTACGATGTATTAGCTATCCTGACGTCTATTCAGGTATGATATTCTAAGACACTTAACCTTACATGAAGAAAAAAACAGAAATGTCTCCCTGTGGTGGTACAATTGATATTAGTTTTCTCACAAGATAAATGCAAATGGTTTTCATTCTCTGAGGAAAAAATTCTGGAATAGGATTTTATTTTAAGCTTAAGAACCATTGTTTCTGGATTTTGTAATTTACTTTTTTGAAGATACATACCACTCAGCAAACTCTTAATTTTTATTTTATAAGCAATGCTGTATACTTCAGAAATTATCGTTGTAAAGTCTTATGATAAATTTTCATGTAATGATGGACACTGTTGTAAAATAATGTTTTTTAGATATATTTGGTGAAGTCAAAAAGTATTCAAGCTTTCCTTTATATAGTATATATGTACATAGTGTGTTTTAATTTTTATATATATATATATATATATATACACATTTATATATGTTATAAATATAACATAAATGAAATATAATAAATAAAGTAACACTATGAACAATGTAACTAAAATAACAATAATTAGAGAAGCAGAAAAAGGATAAAACACTTAGAAATTCACAGATTTCTTATTACTATATTTTAAATTTGTTGATTTCTTCTAGGGTCTATATATTATTGTTATATATCATAAATAATATAAATACATATGTTTATATCACATATATCGTGCCTATTATATTAATATTAAATGCTATTAACATCACATATTACTAATATGTACCAGTATGCGCAAAAGTAGTATAATATGTTAATTTAAGAGAAAGCTTTAGTCGCCAAAGGAATTGGTCCACTTTGGACTGTCTACATTGGCATGTTAGGGCATCTAATTTTGAAATTTATGAAAACTTTTCATTTCACCACATTTCCTAATATGTTAGTAAAGTTAGATATTATAAAAAAATTGTTGTTTAACCTTTATGCAGGATGCTTTTCATTTTCAAACACATGGTTGTAGTTTCCCATTCTTATTGTCACTGTTCCATAATTTTATTTCGTATTTGTTTTTATAATATATCAGAATTGTTCTCTTCTGCTGTTCTTTTTTTACTTTCTTCCTTTTCAAGTGTATTTTGCCATTACAGTAGAACCTGGGTTATATGCAATTTTGGGTTGTCTTTACCATAATATTAATTATATGTAATTAACTTTGAATTGTATGTAATTGGCTTTTAAAATTGAATTTGAATTGCTTTGATATTTAATAAAGTTTCATTTTAACTTTATGATTTTCTAATGACTGAATATATTTTAATCACTGTCCATAAGGCTAGCTCCAGGATATGGGAACATATAAGCCATGCGACAGTAAATATCATTGCCTCTTTACATCAGCAATCTCAAGATTATGGGGCCCAAACCAATAAGACAATAAACCCACACAGCCCAGGCAGGTGCCAGCTCTTGGCCAGCATGCTATATCTGATGAATGTTGCCAAAGTTCTTAAAGCATCCAGTGCCTTAAGGATCACTGTGTTATTACAGGAATAATATTTTGTGATGAACCTTGGCTGTTGACAGCACCAACAATCATACTTAATGCAAAGTGATTGCCAAAATTGTTGAAGCAATATAGAGCAGAAAGTATTTACAGTTAAGACAAAATTGATCACTTTTATAACTTCTTCCCACAAAAGCTCTTGCATAGAAATCAACCCTTGTCATGGTGGGCGAGAAATGTAAAAACCATGCAACTGTTTTTCTAACCACTTGGTGGTACTGTTAAACTTAGGCTCCTCGTCGTAGAGAAATTATACAATCCAAGTTGTTTAGAGGGTGTTAAAATCATCCCTAAAGGCTTTTTTTTATTTAAGCAATTTAATGTCTCATAACAACAAAGGTCTAAAGAGACAATGAAGAATGTTTGATGAAATGAGTACATAAATGATCCTGGAGTTCATGAATCTTAAAATTATCTGGCATTGATTTATGATATTAGAACAAGGACCTCCAGATTTGCAGACAAACACACCAACCACAAGACCATGGTGGCAATCCCTATACACTGAGCCAAACAAAAATTCATGATAAAATGACCTTAATGGAAAAATGGCTAAAACTCTTTGACAAGAGTATGAAAAAATAGAAAGAAAAAGAACCTTCTTTGTATGGACATTGTGCAGTTCACCCATTACAGACTTTGACAGATGTTCAAGTAAATTCTTCTGTGTCAACTGCACAAGTGTGCTCCAGGCATTAGACTTGGATATTATAACCAACTTCAAGGTACATTACAGCACACATAGGTGGATGCAGGAAAGGAGAATCTATCACTTAACATCTTTGAGGTCATGCAGTTCATCTCTGCTGTTTAGAAGGAAGTCATGCCAAAAACCTTCAGGAATTGCTTTTGTAAAACAAAGTGTTTTTATTTTCTTTCCAATGAATGAGATAATGACCTAAAGAAATTGCTTTTGTAAAGCAAAGTGTGTTTCTTTTCTTTCCAATGAATGTGATAGTGTTGATGAAGAGAGAAGCGTGTCCAAAGATATGAGAGATGTCACTGTTAACTACTATGTTTATTTTATAACAGCATATTTGAGGAGTTAGACAACTGCGATATAGTCTTCAAACCTATATAGCATGAAGCAATATAACATGAAAGACTCTGATAAAGATAATGGTAAAGATAGCACCAGTTCCAGTGGTGAATGCAGGCAGTTTGTGTAAATAACCTCAAAGAGTGACTTCTTTCACTTTTTTTTATATAGTTTCAGAAGAAAGTGTATGCTCTTAAATGAACAAAAATGAAGCAAAGTAAAATATTTTTGTTTGTCCCAAAATTTGACTTTTATAACCGTAAATAATATTGTTTTGGTAAAGACTATTTTTTTTATGCGTAAGGCATTATTTTGGTAAAATTTATTTTTATTTGTGTAAACAATATTTTTTGTTCTATTATACTTGATCCCAATGGATGCAGCATAACTATATATATTATTATAACTTTAAAAGATGTACATTCAATTATGAAAAGATCTATATTGGAAAAACAAAGAGAAATATAGGTACAAGTTTAGAAGAGTATTTCAGGAACATAAAATATAAACAGATAGATCAGCTGTGACACATCATTTTTTAACTAAAAACAATGAGATTATGAAGAAGGTGGATTTATTAAGAGAGACTCAGGGACATATAGAACTGGATACTTGGGAAAAAAGTTACATTTATAAATACAGAGATCGATTAATGAAACTTCGATATTCCAAAGGTAGAAAACACCAATTTTAAGTACATTAAAACAGCACCAGGGCTGTGCTTCACCTCTACAGAGCCATTGGATTCTCCAATCAGTTGTATCCTTGGCCGAAGATGAAGACAAAGATCTTCCAAACTGGTTCCAAATATCACATAAGTGAAGCAATAAGAGCGTTAGTACGGCATATATCACATGATTTTACTCATATGACTTGGCTTCACTGTGTTAGTTTCATATATTTTTTAAAATAATTTTCTTTTTTTAAAATATATGTTTTAATTCAATGTTAAGTAAATAAATTTAAATGTATGAATATTTCAGCTTATAACAGAGAAAGTGAAATAAGGTAAAATATCTGTTCTTTTTATTAAAAAAAAGATTAAAAAAAAAGAGTATTTTTAAATCTAATGTTTCTGTTTAATGATTTCACCTAAATTATAACTTGAATTGAAAAAAGGTATATATGTCTAGTTAAAATATCTTAAAGTATGAGTTCATAATTAGAGAAAAAAATTGTATTTAATATATAAGTGTCTTTATGATATTTAACATTATAATTCTAGTCATTTTCTATTCATTAAAATTAATTTGACAAAATGAAAAAAAAAATTAATTGCCTGAAGCTCTCTTTGATTTGCTCAGCAATTCCTAATCATTTGAAAGTTGTTTTATATTCAATCCTTATTCATATGTGCTGATTAGTGAGTAATTTAAATCATTCCTCTTCTGACATACACAACCAAGGTTTTACTGTATAATGTTCCAGTATTTTTATTGTGATCTGAACTTTTCTATCAGAAAAGTAATGGCTTCAGTCATGCATCTGAATATTTTATTATTCATTAACTTCTGCTGTTTGATTATCTATTTGCAGAGATTCATAAATTTTCTCGAAAACCTTGTGAATTGTAGGCTGCATTAATTCTGTTTTGTATTTTCATTCCTATGATTGCTCCATTTATTAATATTACCATCCTTAAGGCAATTTTTACCTCGAACTTCTATCTATATTGAGTATTCTATGTAATATTCATGCTTAAACCTGTGAGCAAAGGTCTTGATGTTTGATTCCCACTAAGATTATTTTCCCAAACTGAGATTTTTTCTAGGTTTTTTTTTAGTTCTTATAAATGGCCAATGCCAAGGAGACCCTCTAAACATAGGCCTGAATGTCTTCCTGCCTTTTATATTATGAAAACTTCCCCAATTTATCATTTTATCTTATGTATCATTAGTGTCAATGATATATGATGCCTCAATAATAAAAATAGGTGTAAAATACCATTTAAAAAAATACTAACCCTGGAAATCCTTTTCAAAGTTAAATTAAGAATGGCTTGAAATTTCCTTTAAATCTGAAACTTGAGTTGTAATACAATTGTCTCTAGCTTGAGAAATTGCCTCATTCTTCTTCTAAGCTAGGCCTCTTTCTTCTTCCCGTGGGTTTACATCATAATCTTAGGACTATTTCCAGCCATTGCATTTCTCCTTCATAAATCTTTTAAACGACTTTTAATGCAGGCATATAAAGTTTGAAGCTGGCTGTTTAGATCCTAGAAACTGAATCATTCATGATATTGAGTAGATTAAGTAGATAAGCATTCATTGAGTTCTGCATAACTGGGAATACTCTTGCATACAGTATAGAAACAAGCAAATCACAACCTATAAGAACAGAAAAAAAATCTATAAATTCAAAATTACTGTATTACTACATCTTTTGCATTGCAAAAGAGCAAGTGCGTAAAAGATATAATTAAAATTTGGTACAGTATGTTGATGATATATTTGCCATAGTTAACAAAAAACTCATTGATGATGCCATAAAACTTCTGAATATACAAGATAAATACATATTACTCACATATGAAATAGAAACAGGTAACATGTTACCTTCTTGAACATTAAAATAATGAAGTCTCAATGAAATCTGGAATTTGGAATATACGGAAAGAATATGTATGTAGACAGTAACACCAAAGCTGATGGTTTTAACCACAAAACACACAAACACGCAGTGATCAACAGCTTTGTCTTGCATTTCTAGTTTTGAATAGCCAGATAATTTTAACAGCCTACTGCTTATCACTGAATCAACTGAATTCTCTCAAACTGCTAATGATATAGAATGCAAAGAGGGAGCTATTTTTAATAACTTTTATGACATGACTATTACTAGATTTTATCTCCAAACTTATCTGTTGACCATTGTAGGTGGTTGAACATATGAAACCTCTAGGAAGGAAGAGCATATGCATCAATATTTAATTTCAATAAATATACAGTTATGCTTGCACAATGTTTTCCTCCTATATGGTAAAGCAGTATCAATGGAAATTTTATTTTTTGTCAAGGCCAATGAACCAAAAAATGCCACAGGAATGCAAGAGAAAAAAAGTATATGCTATGATAATAGGAAGGACATATGCACCAATATGTAGTTTAGAGAAAAATGCATTTAAACTTGCTCTGACATAGCAAGGCAGTTTTAGTGGAAACTAGTTCCCAAGGCCTATGAATGAAACAAAACCACAAGAATGAAAGGAAAATTCATATTATAAGTTATGATTGGGGAAACTTATTTACTTTAGAGAAAATGCCTCAAACCTGTACAATGTTTTCCTCCCAGGCGGCAAGGCAGTTTCAATGGAAAATTTGTTCTTTATCAAGATCAGTGAACAAACAAAACTACAAGAATGAAATAGGAAAGTTTGTAGAATATGTTATGATAAAAAAATAAAAAAATGGAATGTTGGCAAATACACCTCTCCTATTTTGATGGTCTCATACTTACCTCAGGTTTTACATTCTATGTTAAATTTAATATTTTGGGCATCTTTTCAATAAAGATACTACATATTATACTATTACAAAGGAACCTACCTCAAAATAATTTATAAGATATAGAATGAAAAAAGTAAGATTATTTTTACAAGAAGGGTATGCAAAATAATGTAATGTTGGTAGTAGCAAAAACATATGGTTGTGCAGCAACTTAATGTTCTTTTCCATAGAAACATTAGTTCTATATTTGTATTTTCAGCAGTAAGAATTTTTACAAAGTTGACCTCTGTGAAATTGAGTTTGTGACATTTTCTATGTGTAAAGCTTTAAAAAGTAATTTTACTTGTATTTTAATTATACAATATGCATGTGTATTATATGAAGTGATATCCACAATATTTGGAACTGGTGCTGCCATCTCAATAGTAGTTGCAATAGAGTTTTGTACTGCTAGGTGACAACACTAGCACATCTGATGAGTGAGTGTTTAAAGTTTCATGCAGCTGGGTAAATGTGTTGAGATTCTATAGTACTATTCATGATATTCTGCTGTGCATAGTGTTTGGCGACTTTATGATTTTTTTTTTTAATGATTTATTTACGGACGCTCTTTAACATCTCAGGTCATCAGCGTCCCATTCAACTCAGGGCGTGAAACGGCCGACAAATTTTGCTCAGAGGCCTCTCTTTCAGGCTTGAGGTTCTTTTTCGTGCCGCAAATGTACGACACGGGACCCACGGGACCCACGGCTTTACTTCCCTTCCGAAGGAAGCCATACTTAGGATTTTTACGCCCGAAAAAATCTATCGGTCCTGGCCGGGTTCGAACCCGCGTTTTGGGTTTAGGAGGCAAGTATGGTAACCACTATACCACCAGGACCGATGAATCCAAGATGAACAGAATCAGATGAATCTAAGATCAGAACAGAGAGAGTGCATCAAATTCTGTGCAAATTTCGGGGAAAATGCTAAGGAGACCCTCGCAATGATTCAACAAGTATTTGGAGGACAAAGTATGAGCCGTACACGTATGTTTGAGTGGCATATTCGGTTCAGGGCCGCCGTACAGCTATTGAAGACGATGCTCACAACGGTAGGCCCATCAGCTGCACAACGCCTGACATTGTTGCCAAAGTTCTCGTTCGTAAGGATCGACGTCGAACCATTGAAGATCTTGCTCATGAAGTGAAAATTGGTTAAGGGACATGCCAACGAATTTTAACTGATGAATTGGGCATGCATCGTGTCGCCGCAAAATTTATGCCAAGGATCCTGACTGCAGATCAGAAGGCGCAGCGCGTTGAAGTTTGCACGGAGCTTCGTCAGGCCGTATCCGATGACCCAACCTTCTTGTCCAGGGTCATCACTGGCGAAGAGAGACGCTTATGAATGTACGCTTATGACCCTGAGACAAAACAACAACAATCCTCCCAGTGGAAGAGCCCAAACTCGCCAAAAAAAGCGAGACAATTGAAGAGCAAAGTCAAGAGTATGCTCCTCGTTTTCTTTGATACCAAGGGGATTGTGCACAAGGAATTCGTCCCACCAAATCAAACAGTAAATTCCACGTACGGCGTTTTGCGACGGCTCCGTGAAAATGTGTGGAGAGGACGGCCCGAACTTTAGCGACAAGGGAACTGGCTGTTGCATCACGATACTGCGCCCTGTCACAATTCCATGTTCACCAGGAGCTTTTGACGAAAAACAACATGACGTTTGTCTCCCACCCATTGTATTCGCCTGATTTGCCACCCTGCAACTTTGCTCTATTCCCCAAACTAAAAATCAAGTTGAAAGAATGTCGGTTCGACACAATAGAGAGGATTTAAGAAGAAATGCTGTCTGTGCTAAACACCCTCAAAGAACATCACTTCCAAGATGCATTTGGAAAATGGCAGAATCGCTGGGATCGGTGTATACGTGTGGAAGGGAACTACTTCGAGGGTGACGGCCGTCATTAGTCTCAAGAAAGTTTTTGACCAGATGGAAGCACCAGTCCCAAATATTCTGGATACCACCTTGTATGTGCTAGTCCATTTGAAATCTGATAGCAAAATTCCTTCAATGTTTATATTTAACTGAAACTTTGTGAATGTATAGAAACAAATTATGGGTAATTTATCACTAATAGGTTATATGCTAGAAGAGTGATGAAGCTGTTTGCTATAAATACCTGTTTATTAAGATATGTAGAATAAGATAACACTTTTCAGATGACTGGTATCTTTAACAGGGGCGAGAAAATAAATTTGGAATTGATCAGAAGTTGTTTCAAATCACCTCCCCTTGCCATGCATTTTCTCCAGTGAATGGATCATATGTTTTTGTGCAGCGGGAGTATGCTAAACAGCTAACTATAAGGCAAATATCTAAACAAGAAAGGTATATGTACAATATGCTAACAACCCTCTACTACACACTAAAATAAAGTTTTACAAGGAGTTTGTTAGCTGTTTCTGATATTGAACCATATTTTTAAAAATTGATAATTGTTTCATTTTTAAAATGGAATATTTTAATGTGTTTTTGAACACTTTAAAGTGAATGTAATTCGTTAAAATACATTATAATGAAATGACTCCTTGGTTAAATAAATATAGTTATATACCATTTAGAAAGCTTCAAAAAGTAGGTAGTGTATTATCTTAGTTTGTTTTTCTGCAGTGCATAGTTACAAATATATTTATTTTTAAAGGCACAATGTTTCTTAAAATGCCAAATGCCATTCATTATAATAAAATACACTAGAAATAGAGGCTTCATATTTTGCAGAAATTTTTCTCAGTTGATGTTTTATATATTAACAAAAATTTCTTTTTTTAAAAAATATGAGGTCAATTTTTTAAACTTATTGTTTGATTTGATTTGAGATGGAATGTGCCATACATGTATGTGTATATATATATAGCATTCAAATCATCTTCTAATTTTGTATTCATAGCCATTTCACTTTTATGATATGACATTAATGTTATACATCATTGCATCATTTTCATGAGTGTCTATAGAGTTGTCTTTGAACCCTATACCAGTTACCAGTTTTGAAGCCTAAGAAATAAATGTAACTGAAAGAAATCATTGCTAACAAAGAAAATGAAAACAGAAAAAAAGAGAGAAAACTTTTTCATATTCTGACAGTAACTGTGGGTGCAATACTGGCTTCTACTTGAGTATTATCACAGGGCAGTCACACTGGACATCATGTAGACTACTCCTAAATTTGATACCAGCATAATTCTCATATCAAGTTAGGAAATTAAAAAAATTACTAAGGAGCATGAGATATATGTCTTATTTTTAATATTAAAACAAATATAATTATTATTCCAGTCTAATATACAAATTCTAAATGAATGGAAGTCAGGCAAGATATTGACAGTAATGTTTTGGATTCAGTTTGGTTCATTGATGGAGTAGGTTCCTAAATTTCTGATTTAACATCAAAGAAAACCAACATAGGTACACTTTGAAAATCATCTTATAAATTTGATCAGATAAACTTAAGAAACAATTAACATTTAACACCAAAGTTATCTGAAGGAATTATAAACCATGCTGCCAATACCTACAAAACTTTTGTATGCAACACTCAAGTGCAAACTTAAATGGTAAAATATTTTCATCTATTATATAAAATTTAAAATGAAATAACCATCATTATATGAAGGCCCACATGTTTTTATTTTATTAAATTAAATTAACATCTCTCTCCATTTGCTTAGAATCAGATAAAATAGCCAAATAATCTACAAACATAAATATATTTATAGCTAGTCCCTATATAATTTATGAATTTATTTATTTCTAAAAAGACAACAAAGTTTTAGGATTTAAATGAATACATCCTTTTATGGGCAAAAACTGTCATTGAAGATGAAGAAAAAGTGCCCAGTTTTAATTATTTGGGTTACAAATTGCATATGATAGAACAAAAGATCTTATAAGTAGTGCATAAACTGAAATTATTCTCTTCATTGCTTGTATCAATTGAATATATTATCTAGTAAAGCATCAGTATGGATCAGCCAGTGATGAATTAGTCAGAGAAATAACCACACAAGATTATATTTATCATTGATCCATCACGTACATCACACAATGCTGGAAGTGGGGCATAATGGTATCTGGTTCTTTTTTAAATGACTTAAAACCATCCCATTACTTCTTAGCATCATTAACACCATTCCAAAATGATTTTTTTATACTATTATAAGTACAGATGTGTTGATTAAAAATATTTTCTTTTATTTCATTCACTGGAATGAAATATATTCAGGTCATCTATTAATATTATCATTTTTCCTCCTTTTGCTACTTATGTTGGCTTCAGAATGCCCTCGCAGAGCATTATAAGTCTGGTTATGTATACAAAGCAAGAATGAACCAGTCATATCGGTCACAGTTACACAGATTACATGGATTTTTTTATGCTACAGAGTTCACTCACCCTCAGCTCTTGATTTCCCCTTATAACTTCTAAACTAACAGATATAAATCAGTGACATTTGATATATACTTGTACATTCTCATTGAAGAGAGCATGATCTAATAGCAAGTGTTGTAAGTAGTTGTTATTAATTCCAAGAAATGCCTCTATATGACTTTCTGTATTACAAAAGGCATTTGTCAACACACAAAAGTCACAGACTCAATTTATTGCTGACTCTTTACTTGCATATCACAAGAGTACATGGCTATTGCAAAATTATGCTCCAAAGGAAAAAATCTGTTGAATAACATCAGTTACCTTGGTGGCCAAAGTCTTTTAAAATATGATGAACAAAAAAGAAAATTATTTCAGCTATGTTGACATTGTAGATGTAGCAAATGACAGCATCCTGCTGAAAATTGCCAATACAGAATTTTTTTTCCAACTGATTCACAAACCCATGTAAACTGCACTGTCCACCATATTATGAAAGAAGATTTTACCAGTAATGTGTCACACAGCATGTCCCAATTATGTCATGAAGAATTTTTATGCACAATATGAGGATTTTCTCTAGTCATTGTGGAAATTGATGTGTCCACTTGGGTAAAATCATGCTTTGTCATCACCACCTGTGGTGCCTCAGTAGTAAAAGCACTAATAAGAAAAATGCCTCTCCAGATAACTGCACCCACAGTACAATATTTCCAAATGTGCATTGAAAAACTGCTGGAACTAATGATGTGTAATTTAGTTTTTTTGTTCCCTGGGATGTTTCAATTCTTTCATAGTAGCATTTTTTTTTAAATGCGATGATAGTTACTAGTGGATTTTCCATTTTCTGAGAAAGTTTACATAAGGGTTTTCTGTGTGGAAGCCTGCAGTCTGTTTTACTACTACATTACTTATATCAGTTTCGGATATTTAACAATGTTCACGTGTTTTTCAATCTCTTCACCACATTATATTCCACGCCAAAATCTTTCACATTTCTCCCGTAACCTGGCCATGCAGATTACGTAAGCTATTGCTCCCTTTGCATTCATTGTTCTACTTCTAACGACCTGCTTTCCCTGGTACAAGCGGTCAGCATATATAAATGATGTCCCAAGCGGGGAATATTTGCTGTACTCCTGAACTTTGCATGACCGCCAAATAATCGTACAGTTCTTCACAGCGGAATTCGTGTATGGGCAACCTCTGCTGCTTCCATTCGACTTTGTACCCATGACTTCCAATCGATTCGTGCAGCAAATTCAATGCCTCACATGCGGGTGTGAACTCAGCATTGGGGGACTTCACCGTTTTTTCTCTTCCAGTATGACTTGCTCTGCAGTTCTTTTATTCACCCATTGAATTGGCGGAAAGAACGTCACAATCTTGTTCGACCTATCAAATTTTCCATCATCTTAACCAACCCGACGTCTGGAATTCAGTAGCCTCGTTGAGGTGTATGTCTGCCATTCACATACAATATCAAACATTTTCATTTGGGATTAATAATGAATGTGTGTTCAACGAAATCCATTCGAGCGTGAGAGCTCTGATATATCTTTCCTAGATGACAGTAAGCTCACAAGAGAAGCTTTCAAAACTCCTGATGACAATTGTGAAGATGCTTTGCGTATCCTAAGCGTCCATGCTAATATAAGTACGTCGGATGTTCGAACGGAACTATAAATGAAGATTCCCACTCTGCCACTGGCTACACAGTTCGGTTCCCTTATATTTTTCTTTAGGTCGTTGAGATATACCCATGCTTTCGGGAACGATAGTTGGTACACAAGAAGGCCCAACTTTCAGCAAGGCTGGTAGTTAGCATTCAGCCTCCACAACTCTGGACGTGGTATTCGGGGTGTTTATGGTAGCTCATCATTCCAGTTCATGAATATCAGGAACACAATGTCACTCCGAGTCCAGTCAACCCGGACGACTCCTTAACGTTTGCTCTGGTACACTTCTACTAACGTCAGAAGAATCAATCGTGGAAAACTCATCTGTAGAGCAAACACTGAATTCTATCAGATCGATCCTACCAATCATATTGAGAACTGAGTCGGCGGCAAGTTTCGTGTTAACTTCCACTCCCGACAGGGTTATCAGTTTACAGTTATAAAGCACCGGCTTAAGGAAAACCCAGAGGCAGTAATTCAGCCTTTTACCCCAAATGGCGATTGGTAATTCTCTCCTCTTCTATTTGATACCGCCATAGCCGCCACGTCACCATTCCGGGAGCTCTAACCTCGGCCTTCACTCACTAAGGACATGTCCGCTTCTCACAACTTCCACGCACATCGATGAAGTATGGCGTGGGAACCCTCAAGGTTCGATATCACATTCTTCAATATTTCTATGTTTCGGTATATCTAATTGTTTGGATTTATAGATAAGATATGTTTATCGTTAAGAACCATTTAAGTGAAGAGCAACATTAGCGAACCATTGAAATGGGATGTACTGTTTTTATGATCCGTTTTTACTACGTGTACAACCGAAGTACCAGGTTTTATAATCCGTTATAAGGAAAACTTGTACTGGTACTAGACTTAAAAGGCACATACTAGCTCCTTCCTTATCGGTCCTGGTGGTGTAGTGGTTACCATACTTGCCTCCTAAACCCAAGACCGCGGGTTCGAACCCGGGCGTAAAAATCCTAAGTATGGTGTCTTCGGAAGGGAAGTAAAGCCGTGGGTCCCGTGTTGTACATTTACGGCACGAAAAAGAACCTCAAGCCTGAAAGAGATGCCTCTGAGCAAAATTTGTCGGCCGTTTCACGTTCTGAGTTGAATGGGACGCTGATGACCTGAGCTGTTAAAGAGCGTCCGTAAATCAATAATAATAATAATAATAATAATAATAATAATAATAATAATAATAGCTCCTTCCTAATCATCACTCTAAGCAACTGGTACCATGGTCTATTCTTTAGACGCAGTCCAAGCAATATCACGATACTATGTTCGACTACTTTAGAATTTAAATAGCCGCCTCTCGGATCATCGAAATGTTTGCCTTTAGTCATTACATGTGACTTCAGAGAGCTGTGGTTGAGTGGGGCGGAGGCCTTGCAATACCTCTGTTGTATTAGTTACTGAGGAAGTTATGTTTCTCTGAAGTAATCCGCGACAGATACTTAGGTGGCCCTCCTGCGCCGTCTGTTACGTGAAAACCCGGTGTATAAAGGTAAATGCCCCTTGAATTCAAGGAAAGGAAACGTTGACATCTTAGGCAAAACAATTAATTTTATTGGTTTATATCGATGTATTGCAGGGAAATCTACTGTCTCAGTCATGAGGGAAATCGAACTACAAACCTGCCGTTCAGTTCTTAGCGCCTTAGCGATCTTGGCCACCCGTGTGGAAATAATAAATATGTTTATTACACTAATATTGTTAATAGGTGAACTTTAAAGAATCTTCCTCTGGTTTGGGTTAGCGGACTACAACATATCTGGAAATTTTCTGAGTTTCCGAGGTCTGGAACGGGTTCTGGAATTAGGAAGCTACCGGTCACGATCTCGAAAGTCGCATGATGACAACTGGCGGGGTGCCGGTATGCTGATTATAGTGCTGTCTCTGTCCACGAAGTTACTTGACAAAGGTATGGGACTCAGCAGCCGCCGCGGTCACACTATACTTCGGAGGCTGTCGTACCAGAAAGAAAGGAATGAGAAGAGTATTAACATTATTGAAACACAACCACCTCGACCTGTGTACGGTCATTTCATGAAGAGTACAAACTCTGCTCAAAGCAAATGGTCACTCAATTGCATATCAATAAAGAACTTCTCTGTTACTTTATTCAACGAACAGTATGCAAGGAGGTACGATTGAAGTCTACCTTAGTGGCCAGAGAGTTAATTCTTTGGTTACACATTTAATTTTCCATTGTTTAACCAAAACGAATAATAACATTGAAAATAAAATCTTATCTCCACTCGTACCGACACGGGTGGCCGAGATCGTTAAGGCGCGAACTCAAGAGCGGAAAGTATGGGGTTCGAACCCCAGCAGGTCCGTCCTCTCTGACCGAGTTTTTTTTTTCCAGGTTTTACTCAGACCCCATAAATGGCAAATGCCGGGAAGGTACCCTAAACTTAGACCTGGAACGCTTCCTTCCTTAAAAACAATCCTTTCCCAATTTACTATTTCATTTCATTTGTTATCACTATCGTTGTCCGCCGCCTGTGATGCCTCAGTAGTAAAAAACGGACGTTAAAAGTTAATAAAAAAAGGTGTACTCGTTCGCTAATAGAGGTCCTTTCTCTTGCTTAAGAGGAAAAGGTTGGTATTATTGTACTATACTCATTTGTATCGAAATGTTCAGATTTTCTCCTGAGATTTTCAATATAAATTATAAACCGTGCATATAAAAATAAATAAAGCAACATCGAAGCTCATAGAGCTTCTGCAAGTGGATGTACAAACATTTCTGTTGCTCAGAAACCTGTTCAAATGACATTTTCCTTATTGGTTATTGTTATTATCAAAAGCAAAGCTGTGTAACATTCTCAACGAGAAACGGCTAGCATACAGTAGACAATTTAGTAATTTTATTTGCACTATGACTATATTTGGATATTATACATTTGTTCTTGTGCAGTTTTAGATACGAACTCAAAATACGATGCCGCTACTGGCCAAAGTTTTGAAAACACTTGAAAATCAGCTACTCTAATGTTCATAAATATTTTGTGAATATTATTTTGTCTCTCATGAAGGCAGACAAGTTTATTACTTAATGGGAATCACCATGGCGATGCTAGATCACATCAGCACAAAATAACTAAATTTTAAGTATGTATTTAAAATAGCAAAAATTTTTATTTCATATGGAAAACTGCACATAAAGAACTTTGGTAAGTTACCAAATACGATACTAAATAAATTATATTATCATTTTTCAAAAACAAAGACAGGTTTAATGGATATTCTTTGACACTGTTTACCTACAGAATATATATTCAGAAGATTTAATACACTCGAGACACAAAACGAATATTAAATTATTCACAAACTGTTTTAAATTACGATCATGCAACAGTTTACGTAAAGACAAATGAATTAAGGCTATTTAGAAATACTGGATTTGTATGTATTACGCTATTTAAGTTCCTCTTAACCATTCCTATAATGAATTTAAATAATTTTATTTTATACAATTTGTTCTTCATACGATAGTCTATTTTAGCACTTGAATTACTTTAAATCAGCACATTTTTCAATAGATTTTTTACGAGATAAAATGTTTATTTTTCGGCACTGTAAAACACTTGAATATTCTTTTTCTTAACCAATTTTCCGTGTTCACTGCCATGAACTTTAAAACACACTAATGTATTTTGTGTGTAATTTTATACCAAACAACGAGAATATTTTAATAATTTTTTAATTTTCGTATGCACTAACGCATTTCCTGTTTATTTACGAATTACGTTTTGTTGAGTCTTCCAAAAAATTTGGTTTTTCCCATGGTCTACCAATTTTTAAAATATAATTTTGAAATTTAAGCAATAAATTGTTGTCAAATAACTTATGTCCTGAATTTCGTACCTTCTGATATTCTTGGGCTTATTCAGTGTTTCCTTATTGTTAATGTAGTAATTTACTGTATTCTTATTGCAGAAGTTTAATTTCATAGCTTTTAACTATGTTAATTCACAATAAAGCCTATATTTCACTTTCAAGTAGTACTATTAATTCGTTTTATTTCTCTGCGTTAATTCTCCGAAGAATATCGTCACACTTCCAAGTCGACCATACCAAATTTGCATATTGAGTTTTCAGTTATAATTTTCCTTGTGTCATTTAATATACAGGGCGTCCCAAAACTAGACAACGTTTGAGATAATTTTCGATAATATTATTTATCACGTTTTATTAAGGAATTCGTTGACTGCTGCTTTCCAGTTGTTTGTTTACTACTTTGGCTCAGTGTCACGCTTTTACTCAATTTGATTACTCCTTCAGCTCAGTATCATACTTTCATTTAGTTTGTTTACCTAACTTCCTCATTTGTTTACTCCCTAAGCGGCTTACGATTGTTTTGGTCGTGCAGCTCAGAGGCTTTACCGGGAACACTTTCCAAATGGATGAGTTCCACATGACAATGCCTTTGCCAGCATTGATATCAGACTAAGCGAACACTTGCCCTACAGACAAAGAAATCCTGCGCTGGAGTCACGCCTCCTTTCATGAAAGGAAACGCAGAGAGCCGAGCCCAAGTATAGTGGTAGTGTGCAAAAAATGCAAGCGGATAGAACACTGGGAGCATTAGATAGACGAACAGAGTGGTGAAGGACGGCAGCGATCTGAAAGATACTGGGGTGCATAGAGGACAATCCTTCTACGAATATTCGCGCTATAGCTCAATAATTGAACTTTAATTTAAGTTGCTCCAAGGGAACAGCTGTTACTTAAGTTTCATTTTCAAAAGGTCCATGCTACTATGCCAGGTGACTACCACTGCAATGTAAATTTTGTGCATGATATTTGCACCTAACTGAGCAGCCACAAGACTTTTGAAGCATGCTTTACACATGAAGGATTGTTTCATTCTCACAATTCACGTGTTTGGTCCTTTGAAAAATCCCATGCCACGTTTTTGCAGTCACTACAGCTCAGATTTGGTGTCAATATGTGGACAGAGATTGCAAATTAATTTCTGATACGAACATACATTTTGCCGCGACGACTCGGCAATTACTGGTGTTTTTGAGAAAAGTTCTGCCTGAGTTATTGGAAAGTGTTCCTCTCAATATCAGAAGTACAACGTGGTTTCAACATGACGGGGCACTAGCTCACTTTGGCAATGAAGTACGTCGTCATTGATAGCTACATAAGGCAATCACTGGATAGATCGGGGTGGGCCCGTTGCTTGGCCGGCGCGCTCGCCCGACTTAATCCTTTTGATTTCTATTTGTGGGGACACATGAAGTCCTTTGTTTACGAAACTCCCGTCGATTCCGTAGATCTTGTAGCACGCATAGATAGTGCAGTTGATGAAATCAAGAGACATGACTGGCGTCTTTAAGGAAGTGAATGGTCGTGTGTTCCAGAATCTGCTTTGAGATGAGAATGATGTGCCTATTTATTTCGGAATATTAATTTAACAATTCAGTAAGATTTTAGTCATCTTTTCCCTGACTTCAGTACACATCTTTCAACAAGGAAATGCTTAGGCTGGGGCTCGCCTGATTCTCCTGAGCAAGCGGGCCCCAACTTTTCTCAGACTATTAAAGAATACCACGAAAGTATTAATGCCTTTCGTAACACTTACTTATGTGATAAAGCATTCTCATTTATTTAAAAAAGCAATTATAGAAACTGTTAGGAAAATGTAGAACCAGAACCCGAAATAAAATTTTCTCTTATTAAACCCAAACTATAGCACTTGTATCTCTTATTTATTAATCAAAAGTAATAAGTAATTCATGTTATTAATGTTTTATGGATTTATATTTATAACCATTTTATATTTTCCTTTTTGAATGCTATATTATTGTTACCATTAGTGCTAGGGTTTTTTTGATGTAGCATTTTTTTTTTTATTTTGGTAAGACTGATATGTTCCTTAAATGCATATAAATGCTTGTTATGAAAAACTAATTGAATTACTGTAATTTGTTAAGTCATGTGCATATATGACCATTTCTTTTTGACAGAGCATATTTTAGTAAGTAAATGGTCATATTGGTTATATTTTCACTATTTCAAGAAGTAAAGCATTTTTTTTTTCGTGCAATTTTTTTTCTTCCGTGTTAAATTTCTCAGAATTACGCATCTCATTTTGTTTCCTGAAAAATGGCAAAAACCTAACTTCCTCCCCTATTTCTTTTGAATGCACGATATGGGCTTCAACCTTGCGCATCAGTGAGTTTGTGTAGCCTATTGTTACGCTATGGCCTATGAGCAGGTTGTTGCTTAAGCCTTTCTGGGCTCCGGACTGCAGACAAATGTCTCATTGTATTATTGAATCTTGTTGAAGTTTCAAGTGTATGCAGTATAGCTCACAATCAGAAAAAAATGCCTAAAGTGAAGCAAAGTATTAAAGTAAAATTACTACAGCTCGTGTCTCAAAATGGTGATAAAGTATTTTCGACAGATGGTAAACATTATAAACTGTGCGACGTAAGGAGTTACTGCTTTTTGTTGTTGATTTGTTTTATTTATGGACGCTCTTTAACATCTCAGGTCATCAGGGTCCCATTCTACTCAGGGCGTGAAACGGCCGACAAAATTTGCTCAGAGACCTCTTCTTTCAGGCTTGAGGTTCTTTTGCGTGCCGTAAATGTACGACACGGGACCCACGGCTTTGCTTCCCTTCCGAAGGAAGCCATACTTAGGATTTTTACGCCCCGAAAAAATCCATCGATCCTGGCCGGGTTTGAACCCGCGATTTTGGGTTTAGGAGGCAAGTATGGTTACCACTACACCACCAGGACCGACAGAGTAACTGCGGAGAAGTCATTTAACATTCAGCCGCGTGTGGGAAGAGAAAAACACAAAGATGCTCCTAGGGAAATCATGCCAATCTTATTCACCATTCTGTGAAGAATTTGGTGCCGACATTCCCTTAAGCTAAACTGTACCATGCAAAATTTCATGAATTCTTAGAAAAACACACAGGCAAATCTCTTCTCGATTCTTCCTCATTAAGAAAGAAACACATCAGCCGAAGCTACGAAAAAACAATGCAATAAACCAGACAACGGTTTGCAAATAAAAAAAATATATGAATATTAATTTATAAAACCACAGACTCTATGGGAATATATTTTGCGAATATAATTGGGGGAACTTTGGAAGTAGATGGTCCAGGCGAAAAGTTTCTATAAACTATGAACATTTAGAAAAAGTACTTTTTCCCACAATGAGTAAACTTTTCAACAGATCTATGGATGCCATATGGTCCGAAGGCGTTCAGCACGACAATGCACTACTCTTCGTAACGGATGCTGTACCTTATTGGCGAAAGCTGCTGATTCACTAAAGTCCATTATACACTACAATGGTGCATGTGACTTGTTTAGCTTACGGGTTTCACAGTTGCAGAAGAGATTCGTAGTAAATTCCGTAATGTTGATAAATTTATTGGGCGTGTCAAAAAAGTATTCTTGAAAGCCCCTTCACGAGTTGGTAGCTCCAGACTTTTTCTTACCACCATTTCCTATTTTGACAAGATGAAGGTCCTGCAACTATTACTGCCAGAACTTCAACGTTGTGAAATGCGTCGAGCAGAGAAGCCGCTTCATTTGGACTAACCCAAGAATTAATGTCTAATATTGAAATTTTAGGCAAACTTTCGTATATAAAATCAAACTTTGGGTTTATTCCTGCTGCCTTAACTGCTTTGGAGCAATCTAAAGTGTCACTAGTGAAGCAGATAGAACAAGTGAACAAATAAAAACTGTGAATAAATTAGAAGCTGTTAGTTGTAAAGTGGGAAATGAAACGTCAAAGAAAATGGAAAAGGAGTTAGGAAAAAAAAAAAAAACAATAAAAAAACGAAGGTATTACACTGTGTTCAATAGCAATGATTTTAATGCGCGAAAAGTTCCCTCTTAATCATTTAGGTTTAGATTCAAATGATATTGTCCGTTTTAAATATGCTCCTCTTGTGTCAGCTGAAACAGAAAGACGTTTTTCGAAGTACAATACTTTGTTGGCTGACAATAGAAAATCTCTTTTATTTGAAAATTTGCACAAGGTATTCATTGTATACTGCAACTCGGAGTACATAAACTGAAATAAAACGGAGCATGTGCAGAAGGGAAAAAAAAAAAAAAAAAAAAAAAGCATTAGTTAGCAATGCTCTGATAATTTGAATAAAAAGCATACTACAATATAAAATTCCATATTTTAGCTTGCTTCTCACTTGCATTTTATTCTTAAGTAAATAGTTTATTATCATAAACTGACTTACTAATTTATTTCACCCCATTTTAAAATTGTTATGTCATATTTTATATGTTATTGTGCATATTTTTGTAAATTTTAGGTCATAAAAATCCTATCCCTAGTTACGATTATTACTATCGTGTAATGTGTATGAATACATTGCAATAAAAGTAGACATTTTAAAAATGCGCTTTTCTGTCTTTAAATTTTATAAACAAGCGATGAACTATCTGAAAATAATATGTAGGATGCAAATTTAGAATTTTAAATGTTGAGTAAGGGTTCGCTGTAGAAAACTCTCTTTAAAGGGGTCCGCTATCAAGGAAAATTTAAGAACTTCTTTTATCGAGCATAAAGTAAAGGTGACTGGCGATCTTGTTGCAGATCCTGCGGGGTATTGCTGGCAATATGGAGTATCGAGGCCGATATCAGAGAAACCCTATGGCTGGTCGCGTGCAGACCAGGCCGACCGGTATACGGGCTCCCTCAGTGCGAGCAGCTACTGCAGAAGTTAGAACAGCCTCGCCGGTCCGAGAGCAGCTATCCAGTAGAGTAGCCCAATCTACAGCAACTACATCACGCAGAATAGCTGCACCTAGAGCAGTGTCTCCTCCACCAGTTGCAGCTGCAAGACCACCCCCTTCTGGCTTAAGACCCCCTTCTGGCCTAAGAGCCCCTTCTGGCCTAAGACCCCCTTCCGGCATAAGACCTCCTACAGGTTTGAGACCTCCTTCCAGTGTCAGGCCACCCTCAAGTGGTCTTCGAGCACCTGCAGAAGCGCCGGTTGCAACTACAATACCAGTAGCAAGAGTCGTTTCCCCAACACGAACACGGCGAACGTCGCCCGAAAGAACGCTAGCAATTCCTATTACAGAACATCCTACTCCGCCTCAGGCTCGTCGAGTTTCACGTCTTAGGGCACCGCTGGCGAGACGAGAATCTGTGGTTGCAGTTCCCGTGGTACAACAACCTGGTTCACCACCTAAAAGAATTCTAGTTCCGGAAAGTGTGATAAATTCAAGAGAAGAAACAATAGTTGCTGTACCCAGAAGCCCTACTCGAGAAGAAACTTCTTCCCCTCTTATGTCCACTATATCCGTAGCTGAAGCTTTGAACAGACAAGAGCAACAAGAGCAGGACAAGGTGTCTTCTGCTCTGCAGTTTATACAAGAACAAAGAAGAAAACTGGTTTTATCACCAGCCACTGCATCAAAAGCCATTGCTCGTCCCTTGCTTGCAGAATCTACGATGCAAACTATTGACAGAAGGTGGGAGCAACTTCAGCGAACGTTGTATGAAGACGAACTGTCACAGTCATTACAAGAAACAATGTCACCTTTATCAAGATATAGATCACCAACTCGCCCTTCCCCTGCACGCGTAAGCCCCGTTGATACCAGATGGGAGACACTGCAACGGGCCATTACACAAGAGGGATCTTTCCTAGAAGATGAAGTAATGCCTGATTTTGGCTCGCCTAGATCAATAGCAGGAAGTGTCTCTCCAAGACGTATTTCTCCAAGAAGTATATCCCCTCAATTGCCCACAGGTTTTCGTTCACCTATTTCTCGGGAAGCTCAAGCGTTAGCCGAAAGTTTCGGCGGCGGCTCCGACGATCGTGATTCTTTAGGTGTTCTTTCTCCAGGTGCTATGGATATAGACGAGCTGGAAGCTTCTGAGGTAGATCTTTCTCCTCGTCTATATTCTCCTAGAAGGGGACAAGCTTCTTTAGGAAGAATAGCTGGTTCTGTTGCAGATATCGATGCTTTGGAGCTCCTCGAACAAACTCGACCTCCAGAAGATTTTTTTGAAATGGATGATGAGGAATTAGAGGCTGATGATCTACTAGAAGCGGAGTTGGAAACTTTGCCCGATTTACCACCGCCATTATTGCCACCATCACCGGTTCTATCACCACGACTGCCCAGTCCTCTAGCACCTAGAGCTGCCTCACCATTTTCATCACCGCGTTCGCCAAGAACACCGCCAATAGGATCGCCAATTGGTTCACCAATCAGATCTCCAGTATTAGAATACTCATATACACAACATCGACCTATCTCACCTTTCAGAATGTTGCCACAAATTAGGCAACTTCCGGAGTTTATGCCCGCAGAAGAAGTTGAGCTATTCATGTCTCAGACTGAACCAGAAGAACCTGACTTAATCGATTTTACTGAAGAGGAAGAACCGTCCCCTAGCGAAGAGCTTTTTAAAATTTTAAAATTTTAAAATTATAAAATACAAGCATTTGGTTATGTTCGCCAACAGTCATATAATTTACACTAAAGTCATATCTATCTTTCTTTCTTCTTTTTGCGTTGCTTCTCTCCTTTTTATTTTTATAATGTTTGTTCAAATTAAACGCCTGAATATAAATTGATGTTACAGTATTCGAGAAGAGACAATGATCTGTATCACTCGACTTTTTAATGCATTTCAAGGAGAACCATAAAAAATCAGAAGTTATAGATAAATTTATATTAGAAAAAAGAACGAGATTACAAACCTACATCACATTGTGTACCACTTTATTCCAGAGTTACACTCTTTAACTACAAGTGTTTAAGCACCTTTTTACTAGTATAAATTTATAATTCTGGTTTTTTAGATCATATCAATTAATCTCAGGAATTCCTTCTCAACGTCATTAAGCTTATGAAGTTTATGGTTATACGGTTATTATTATTATTATTATTATTATTATTATTATTATTATTATTATTATTATTACTACTACTACTACTACAACTACTACTACTACTACTACTACTACTACTACTACTACTACTACTACTACAACTACTACTACTACTACTACTACTACTACTACTACTACTACTACTACTACTACTACTACTTCTTTGATTGATGTATATATTTCTTTGTGTACTAGGCAACGTTCAGCACAAGGTATACATTTCTGTAAATGTGCCATAAGGGCAGAATTAATAACAAAGAATTTGCTGTTAGTCTGTCGCGATTTTAAGGAAACATCATAAAAAACGTTTTTCTTTGAAAGAAGGTAATTTTTGTGACAGGTTCCCGCCCCCTTTTGTGAACACTTTAGAAAGGATCAACCGCGTCTGGATAGCTAATGGATTTTATTGCACTTAACGAGACACAGAGAGACTTATTGTGTCTGTTGGTTAACGATACTTGTCTAGTTCAAAAGAACATCGCGTAAGAAATCAGATACAGTCGTGGGAGATTGAGGAAGAGAAGACTGATATTTAGCGTGGGGGAATTATTTAAATCAATCCATGACTCCCAGAATTAGACGAATGAGAAAGAACGTACCTTATGTACGATGTAAACTCCAATCAGATTTATTGTTATTAGCTTGTCATAGCCAATAGGACGGCCTGTGGAGCCTCAGTAGTAAAAACGGCCGCTACATACTGCTTAAAAATAGCCAATGGGAAGCTAAATTTGAACCATATTCTAGAGTCTTCGAGGAAGAAAATTTCGCGGGGGCGGAGCGCATTCCCATTGTGTAATTTTAAATGCAGTATAAAGAAGGAAGTTTGGAGCCTTCATCGGGTTAGTCTTCATTGTATAAGTTAATTAGCTAATCAGTGAGAGATAGGAGTCTTCATCAAGTTGTTAGTCAGTGAGAGAAATAAGAGTGCATCGAGCTAGTTAGCTAAACATATCTTCATCGCGTTAGTTAGTCAGTGAGAGAAGTATATGGTCATCGAGCTAGTTAGAGAATTGTATCTTCGAGTGAGTCAGTTACGGAGTTACAGAATCAGTTCTTTGAGCGCGTGCAGTGAGAGTTACTGAATCAGATCTCCGAGCTATTAGATTTTCGATCGTGTGCAGATATTTAGTTAGCGTCTGATGACAAGTATAAACTTCGACGCGAAAGAATGTGAACTTATGTGCGAAAACAAGTAGACAGTGAATTCCTTGTTCCAACTTAGTTTCGATCATACCCCACCACGAAACAACTTCCGTCTCAAGGTACAAACGGCCATTCTCAAGGCTGGTTGGAATTAGGAAACAATGGAAGAAGGCTTTATAACTTTGTTTTACAAATAAACTTAATAATAATCTATTTTATGTGCCTAGTATGCCCTATTCATGTTCTTCTTAACCATAAATTAAAAAACAGGTTCTTTAGGAAAATTTATCTATTAAGTAGCTTAACAGTGATTTGATTTAGTTTTAAAATTAAATGCACGTTCATATGTGTATATACAATTGTGTTATGGAAAAGTCTTTAATCTTGAATAATTACAAGTAAAATGAAATAATTAATGGACTTCTTTTAATGTAATTGCATATTAAAGCAGCAAATTCATCTCACTATAAGGATATTTTATAAAGTTGGAAACGATGGTTCCCATACACTCACGTTTTAAACATCTTTTCGCAGCTTTGTATATTTTGTTCTTAGGCAATAATTGTTTACTATCCGTTCGCTATTAGCATATAAAATATGACATAATGCTGTGGGGAAATATCACCATATGAGTGGTAGCGAATATTTGTAAGTTATATAAAAAAAATACCTAGAGAATAATAGGAAGACTAGAAAAAGGACATACGTGGAGATACATCTGAAAAAAAATTCCCTCACGCAGGAGCTGCGTAAACTAAGCGCATTCCTCACCAAGAGCAACTTATTAAAAAAGTAAATGAAATCCATATTATGACCTCATGAAATAAATTATGGCTTTACTATATGGTATCAGGGGAACAAAATTAGAATTCTTGCAATCCATAAGTATTTCAAAAAAGAAACCAACCTTTTATCGTATCATATCATATCATCATCATCATCATCGTCGTCGTCGTCGTCGTCGTCGTCATAATAATAATCTTTATTATTATTATTATTATTATTATTATTATTATTATTATTATTATTATTATACAGAAAAATAACAGAAAAAAAAGAGTTATATTGTGTATTTAAGTTCACATGTTTCAATTTTACAATTTAAAAACAATTATTTAATTCTGGGTTTCAGGTAAGCCTCCATTCCTAATGACACGATTTTATCCTGATTTTCGGGGAATTTTTTTTCTCATATTAATTAAATGGTATATACGGAGTTTCGTTACGAAAAATCAAATATTGGTGCGCTAGAGTACTTTTAAATGTAGGGTTTAAGGTAAACCCCCACTGCTAGTAATCTGATTTCATTGATTTTCAGCAACTATTTTTCTTATTTTCTTCTAAATGGTGTTTACTCCATTGCACAAAAAAACTAAGAACTTTTGGTATCGTTAAAATATTGCTACAATTAATGACAATATATTAGCGATAGCGTGAGAGACGACTATTATTATTATTATTATTATTATTATTATTATTATTATAATTTGAGTATGCAATTGTGCATACTAGTTATAAGCTATATTTATAGGTAAATATTTGATTTCTGCAAACCTTATTAAAAATATTACATGTAGTGTGTATATGAACAAGTAATAAATAATATAATATTGATGTTAATAATAATAATAATAATAATAATATAATGTTTAAATAAATATTGTAATTAGCTCTTGACTATGTCAGAAACTTGTATGACCAAGTCTATTGGCAGCAAATAAATATTTATTATTTTAGAACAGCATCAAGATTTAATTCTCAATAATTTGTATTATAATGATTTCAATAAGTAGCTTACTTTACACAGAGGTCCTTTTTCATATTCTAAATGTGTCATTAAAGAAAACACATACTCAGCAAGCAGCATGAGTAACATGCAAACTTTAAATAAACAATAAAAGACAACAACAAACACATCATTTACAAATATGTCACCAATAAGGAGGGGGGCAGTTATTTAAACAAAATGATTCACTGTTATGTAGAATACTGCTGTGTATATGACTTTGAAGGTGGAACTCTGACTTATAGGAATGGAAAGCAGAAACCTCATAGCTTTTATTAAATAGGAAGCTTCAGATTTGCTAAAGGAATACAACAGTTTTGGTCTAACAACTTAAATGTAAGTGTTACAGTACTCTTTTTAAAAGTGGCAATTTACCATCTATTACCATATCATAAGAATTTATAATGTTCCAAATTAATTTATTTCAATTTTCAAATAAAGTATACATAGTTTCTTAAAGTGTTAAGAGTAAAATAAAGCAAAATTCTTTGAGTTTGAGTAGCTACATTTTTTCAAATATATCTGATTATTAATGGCTTAGTCTTTTTAAAATGCTGTATATAAGCCATGAATGCAATCTCTCTATCTGTAATATATCCATATTATGTGCAAGGTTTTTAAATTTCCACAGAGCTTGTAGGTTGTGCTGTTTGATTTTCAGGTTTCATATGAAATACTATTAAAATGCGAACACAGTTTGTTTTCTTTAACATCTCTGTAATGAATGTATATATTTGGAGATTTGATTATACTTTAAGTAAGAAAATATTATTTCCAGTTTTTAAGGGACACTGGTAGTAAGTTTTTGGCCAAAAGTGGTCAAAAAATTTAAAATAGTTTGTTTTTCTATGCAAATGGTTCCTTGAACCTTTGGTCATCCACAGAGAGTCAACATTTTCATTTCTTACTCCCCTCCCTTTGGGCTCTACAGCCATTTAAAGAACTCCGTATGTTCTTTTAAATCACACTGTTTCTTAGCATACTTTTTTTTTTATAAAACTGCATTTTTCTCAATATTTTATTTTCACACATTCAAAATCTCCCACGCATAACAGTTTTTGTTTAAATTATTAAAAATTTCCCAGAATGTCCAGAAGTATCTACTGTAATATTCCATAGGACAAAACGCATGCTACCACCAATAATAATTAAAAAAAAATTCAATCAAAAATGATTAATTTTAAAGACTAAAATTTGTTATAGATTTAACAAATTATCACAGTTCACTCATAAAATTTATTTAAAATATCTTTCTATAAAGTTTTGCATGTTCAAAGCTGCAATTGCAAAAATGCCAACCAACTTTCTCAACTCATGAGCCATGTGGAACATTTTGATTATGCATCATATTTATGAAATAATTTATAGCTTCCAAAATATTTATCCAATTTGAATAAAATTTGGTGTACATATTAACTTAACAGTAATGCAATCTCCATAAAAGTTCCAGAAAAATCCATACAAAAATGTGGAACTTTAAAAATTCACTTAAGCAAACAATCCAAAGGCAGGAAAAGAAATATAAAGTGAAAAAGAACGTGAGATAAAATTATTGAATTCTTTTGGTATATAAAAAAAAAAACACGATTTTTAAATTTTTAACAGATAGATTCCAAATTTCAAAAGTATTAGAAATTATTTAAAAAAATTAATAAATTATATTCAAAGAAAAACATAATCACAGTATATTTTTAGATCCAGTTTTAGCATAGCTTAAATTGTTTATATTCCAAAGATTATATTATGTTTAATCTAAGGGTTATTCAATTCAACCATTCCGTACTTGGTAAAGTAATTCTATTCATTGTCTTTAGAGAAAATAGGCCTGAAATACATCTTTGCATAGTTATACAGGGTGGCGCAGGGAATCGGGAACATATTACTTAACTTAAATTGAACCAATATACACGGGAAAAACATGATTTATTGATGGAAAAGCATGTGCATAGTATGCTCATTAACTATGTTGTAATGTAAAAATGCTACTTGACACTTTACTTCTTGAAGATGACATCAGAAAGTTGTGCTCCTTTTCGGCATGCACATTCTGATAACCTGTTATGCAAACTCTGGAAGCCTCGGTGTATTATGTCTCGAGGAATGCGAGTGAGTTGATCTTCAATCCTCTGTTGTAGTTCAGTGATGGTTGCAGGTCGTGTGTGGTACACGTTGTTTATAAGTTGTCTCCACGGAAAGAAATCGCAAACCCAGAGATCAGCGGACTTGGGAGGACATGGAATGTCATCGTTACGTGAAATGACGCGCCTTCCAACAATTGGCAAACGGCTTTCAGCGTTGTCAAGCAGTATGTGACATGCCTCCATCCTGCTGAAACCACATGTTTTCGATGTTAAGATCTGCGTAGTTTGCAATTTGTAGCGCTCCTCTCAATGGCAACTCGAACAATTTCCATCTGCATAAGGGTATGTACCTTTCGAGCGCCATTGGCGGCTTCTTTTTCAAGGCTGAACCAAATTTTTCTTCAAACTTACGCACTCACATTGTAATCACATGAGTCGATGGAATGCGTCCATGACGTCCTAGCTGTAATGTCGTTGAAATATCCTTTGCATTCACATTATCCCCGTATTTGTAAATACAGTGACAGTACGTTCCACATCACTCCAATGCTCCATGATTACTAAATGGTAAAATCTTCGCAATAATGTCGCATCGGTTCCGAAAAACTGCAAGCGCTTCAGAGTTGCCAACACTACATTCAACTTTTCCCATTTCCCTCCACCAGCCCATAGAATACAGTCTCTTCAATTTAAAACCACTACTGTTTTGTTATGAAATGTGTAACCTGACCGATGCTTGCCTTTCATTATACATTTTAAACATGATTGCTATTAATATGAATGAAGTTCAGTTTGTTTATGAGAATGCATCAGATGATAATACTTATGCCCTGGGCTCAGCATGAACCCAGAATTGTTTTGGGGTCACAAGGATACCTGGTGTTGGAGAAGGCACCTTTGTTGGTGTCTTCCCATCAGGTGCTTTGAATGTAAAGTTCTGGAGTAGAGCTGCCATTATCAGAAACATGTTTTGTCGGGAAAAGGTTTCACCTGCACAAAGTCTTTTTCCTGAAATAAATTGTTATTAACATATGTTAATAAAACATATTAGTTAGTACACATGATGCAAAAAATGCTAATGCAATTAATAACCATAGTTAAATGTTTAAGGATTGTTGCATTAATTTACTTTCATTCTTCTTCTGTCTACTGATACTTTTCATCTTGATACAATTAAGCACACAGAATAGAAAAATTCTAACCTGCTCCAAAAGGAAGGGAGTAATCTTTCTTTAGCAATGTTCCATTTTCATCCAGAAACCTCTCTGGTCGAAATACCTCAGAATCTCCCCAGAAATCTTTATCCATGTGAAAGCTCCAAAGATTAGGCATAATCATTGTATCCTGTGAAATCAATACCAAAAATTGAGTTATTATAGTCAGTAAATGAGTTGCTTTTATAACTTCAATTTGTTATTAGGTAATGATGTTTAATATTCATTTTAGAGACTAAAGTTATTCAGTAAAGTGCTGAATTAGTACTTTATGAGTGCAATGTTTGTGTAAGTGTAACATATAGATATGATAGGTAATCTTTTTAAAAGCACTTCTCTTAAGCTAATCTAAGCTCATGATCTTTCAAATAGATGAATAAATGATGATTTCCTCATAAATAATTTGTTATATTAGATGAACAAATATTTACACAAGAAATAGAATACCTTATAATATAAACTTGTATGTCCCACTTAGAATACAGATAGAAAGGGGGAACAAGTTAATTTTAAATTAAAATAACTGGAGTAGTTAGATTTCTAAGTGCATTAGATGTATATATAATGTACACTAATGTAATATAAGCAGAGAAAAACATTAAAATAACACACACAAATTTTACAGATAATAAGACAGGCAAAAATCACGTAAGTACCAGGCTCAAACCAAATCTATATAGAATAGTCACAAGAACATTACCAATTAGGATAAAGCTGTCAATAATTGCCTGAGATCTGGAACAATACCAGATAATTGAAAACATCAACAATAAAGATTTTATACAGGGAAAGGGGAAATGAATGACCTGAATTCATACAGGAGAATCACTCTTGAAAACAATCTCTTCAAGATCTTTACAAAAATTCTAACAACCAGACTGGAGGCAATAAAAACCATGCCAGAATACCAATTTGATTTTGTGTGCAGCAAGAGATACTTGCAGTCAAGCATCTGTTGAAAGAAGTAGAAGACATTCTGAGACACCCAAAGGAAAAATAGTATGTGGTATTCATTGATTACAGAAAAAGTATTTGCCTGATAAACAGAGAAATCCTATAATAAAGATCAGCGACATGATCGGAAAACTCATCCACATGTCAGGTCATTAGAAAACATTCTGTTTGTTACTTTTATGAAAATTGATGATAGCATCAGAACATTGGACATCTTTGAGCAAACAAATGGGGTGATATAAGGAGATCCTTGAGCTTACTGCTATTCAGCTTTGCCACAACAGATATTTGGACATCCTGCATTATATAACAGAAACAAAACTTATCCTCTATGCAGATAACATGATGATGAGTTTACCAATCACAGAAGAACTTCAAGCAGCTCTGATAGAACTGGAAAAATGTGTTAGGAAAAACTATCTGACAATTATCTTGGAGAAGACTGTTTAATTGACATTTAGAAAAGGAAGAAAAAATTCAGAAAGAGATATCCTTCGAATGGCGAGTCTCTGGAAAACATCAGCAAATTCAGATACCTTGGAATAACCCTGCAAACCACAAGAAAATCATTTAGATCATACAATAACGATTTTATACTAATCCTTTATCTAAATTCTAGATAATTAAACAAAGTACAAATTTTCCCCCTTGATTGCATCAAACCCCAGTCCCCAGTTCGACAACAGCAGCCTATTAGAATTCTAGCGGACCAGGCTCCAACCCAACCAAGTGGACTAAAATAAAATATTTCAATTACGCTACCTATACCATTATTTTATCAGGTAGCTACATTCTCTACAAACTACTAATTCTTTTTTTTCTCATATATCTACTATAATGAAATTTGCAGTTTATAGAAGTGCTAAAAAAATGTAAATACAAACTGCAAGGGTGCCTCCATCTATCTGATCCAGGTCATTTTAGGTATAACCCCTCACAATTACAACAATTGTTGATACAATAATACATTTTATACTAACATCTTTACCAAAATTCTGGATAGATAAACAAAGTACAAAATTTTGAATTTATATAATATTTACACAATAATGTAAGAGGTATTTCTACACAAAATAAGCTAAGTAAACAAAGGAGTACCTTTGGTATAAAATAACCATCTAGATGTGTGTCCTCTGTTGCTCGATGTGCAATGCTGAGTGGTATCAGAGTTTCTCGCCTCATAACTTCCCGTATAGCTGCTTCAGTATATGGACAGCTGCAAGAAATGTAATAAGCATATAAACCTGCTGTATATCTCTTAATAATATTTAATCACAGCTATAAATAAGCTTATAGCATGATTATGAAAGCCACGGGCAAAGAACCTCTAAGTCACAAGAAATTGGTTTGCAATATTGACAATTTTAATTTCAAAATCAAATTACTTGAAATTCAATAAACATAAATTTAATGCCAGTATGCCAAAACATAAATGAAAAGGGAGGTTTCAAATGGGAAATAACATGACAATAAATAAATAAATAAATAGTATTTTATTTATTTTCTCTTTGTTATATACCTACATATTTAAAACCAAAAATCATTCTAAGGTATAAAAAAACAGTGATTGTAACTGTGAACATCTTATGAAGATATACAGATTCCATAATGTTATGAGAAGGTTGTTATATCTTTTAGGTCTTTGTTTTCTTAATTATAAAAAATCATTCATTTGATTACTTATGTGAAGATTGTGAAAACACATTTGAACTTTAGGTTGGCATTTCCTGAGAATTTTCGTATTTAAAAACAGTAAAAGTGATGGGTGCAAACTCTTGAGGCCCTTATTAGGATTCATTACTATAATTATCATACTGGCAGTTGTCATTTACCTGGCTTAAGATATATTTTATTTGTTATGCAGAACTAAATTTTTCTTCACTCATTATCAACAGTTGTTTCAACGAAGACAACTAGCACTGATGAGGGAAACATAAACTGTTATTTCCCTGCAGCCAGAGTTGGAATGGTTTTTTCCTATTATGATGAAGATGAAGATAGAATGATCTTCCTTGATAAATTTTTTTTCTCTAGAACACATACCTAATTTTTTTAAAAAAATGTGACTTAGAGTATTTTTTTGCATATGGTCTTTATATGTCACCCCTTGTTTTTTAACATGTTGAAAAAAGTTTCTGCAATAAAACCCAGCCAAGCTTAATACAATCTTTCTTATTCTTTATATATTTTTATTCCTGTTTATACTTTTAATATTTAAAACCTAAACTGAAAGGAAATTATCAAATCTTTAATTTCTAAAATATAGTTTTATTCAAATGTTACTTGAGGTTCTAGAATTGTTATACTTTTCAGCTTGTCAGTAATGTTAAGGGATCATTAGTATTTGTTTACCATTTGAAGAACATTTTCATTAGTTCATAGTTCTAAAATATTTACTCTTTTTTTTTCTTTTATAAGTGTAGTCCTTCTTTGAAACCATGCATATCATTCTCTAGAAAATATTTTGAAATTGCCAAATTTATTAATGCGTGAATCTTCTCTATCATTATATAGCTGGTGGTCACAGGATAACTCATTTTTTGAGATAATCCTGTGGTTTGAATTACCCTTACTTACATAACATTCATGCATGTTGATTCAAGCTCATGATTTATGTCTAGTAATGGCAAAATACTATAATGATACTCTTTACAAAAATCAAGCTAAAAGCAATGTCATGCCATTAATGATCTTGATTAGCCAATTCAGTATACCATATCATCTCTCATAGTATAGAACAGTTTCCATGAAGTGAGTAATAAAAGAATTTACTCTCAAGTTGGGATATATTGAAAGAAATGTTCTTGCATTGCACTTAAGCTAAAACTTATTTTCTCTGCCAAGGAGATGAATGCTGAATCTATGACTAAAATTCAGAATTGAACAAGTCCAAAAATGCAAGAGAATTTTTATGGTTTGTCTAAGCATACTTTTGGACAGCAAAGGTCTAATGGTTGAGCATCATAGAGACAAAGTCTTCCATCACCTCTGATATGCTTAAAATTTCATGAAAGTAGAAATATAGTTCAAATGCAGGAGCTTACCCAATTAATATTAATACATATACAAAGTGTAAAAAGGTGAAGGTTTTCATTTTCATTAGCTTTGTCCAATTGTCATTTATTTGAAAGTCTCAAGAAGGGTCATAGAATTTATCCTATACAGGCAATTGTCAAGGGGTTGTGAAATGACAAGTTCTGGACTGATTTACACTACCATTTATTCATTTCATTCATCAACCTGAAGACATAGTGCTATTAGCATAAGATGTAAACTTACCATGATGCATTAGTGATCTGGAAACTTTACATCTACATAAGTAATTAAGCTGTAATATGTTTTATTTTGAACTACATTAAAAGATGCACTGCCAACCATTAAAGTAAACTTTTAAGTTTGCATAAAAATACAGTTAATTAAACTTAATTTCTGAGCATCCTATTAATTTTCATTCCTTTCAGGCATTGACAGATGGTATAGTTATGTAAACACCTACTATTGTCTGTCTTCTAAGGTTGGAAGTCGATCTCTACCAACTACAGCATCCAGCTCCTTTTGCATCTTGAGCTGAACATGAGGATTGGCTATCAGATACTGTACAAGGAATCCCAAGGTAGATGTAACTGTAGTGGTAGTTGGCAATAAAAGATCCAATCCTGTGATCAGCAACTGTTCCACTACAGAATAATTGAGAAACAGAGAAAACAAGTAAGTACAATTTAAAATATTAATAACAGCTACATTAAAATTATTTACTTTATTCTATATTTCTTCAAGATATTTTGTGCATCATATTTAACTAGGTACATCTGCAGATATATGGAGCTTTATTTTCCTATTGTGCAATTCAGAAAAGCAAAGATTATTTCAGAAATATTATTTGCTTTTAAAACTATGTATTTACAAGATGAAGAATAACATAAGTTATTGAATAGCTTACAAAGGATAAATAAACAAACTATAGTTGTTGTCCTAAACTTAGGTATTCATTTTTTACACTAAACTTCCTATGGAGTAAATGGAGTTTAGTGTAAAAAATGAATACCTAAGCTTAGGATATATTACCATTCCATTGTCAACAGCTTCATAAGTACAATATTTATAGTTGTTGTATTGTATTATTTTCTCCAAATATGCCATGTCTCAAGCTTTGTTTTATGTTACTAGATAATTTATATAAAAGTAAATATTGGACTTTTTGTTATTAATGATGGAGCTTGATCTCATATTACTTGTAATAAGAATGAGTTGCATTTAAATATTATTAAAATCAAATTGATAAGATCTCTTAAATATAATGGTTCAAAATAACATATTAATTTAATCACATAATATGAAACATGATTATAATGATAAAATTTATTCAAATATATATATACATTCTTATAGTAAAGTTTTACTAGCAGTTATTGTATCTGTTATTTAGAAAACACTGGAATATAAGAAAACACTGGAATATAATTGTAATTCCTTCTAGATAGTAATTGTAATTTATTATAACTTAATAAGTCTTGTTTTCTTGTAGTGTTTATTAGCTAATAATAGGAAATTTAAATTGAAATAGAGCTGATTATTAATTATGAGGATTCCATTAATATAAACTCATAATAAATGATTATTCTTTTTGTAAACATTTAACATCTCACCCCCTACTGCTGAAGTCTATCAAGATGATGAATAGAATCAATGAAATGGTGACACAAATGAGTTTGAATTCCTTAGCATCTAAAGTTACCTGGTAGTCATCTTATCAGATCAAGGGGAGTCAAAATGGTATTTTCATCATTTTTTTTATATTTTTACATTTTGATATCATTTGAATATATTGATTTTCCTGTTTATTTTAATATATTTTTAAAATAGTACAATAGTTTAAAGAAATTTTAAACATATTTTGAAAAATTATGTGTTACAACTTTTATTTGAGCTGTTCTTCATCATTCACTCAGTTAAACATTAATAACTTTTTAAATGTTTCCTCTAGAGAGATCTTTTTTCTTTCTTTTGTTTGCTCGGGAAATGAACAAACAAACAAATAAATAGATGAATAAAAAAATAGTAAAAAGACATCAGGATCAAGAGAAAAAGATGGAGAACTATTAGCCTGAGGGGTTTTGAATTTTATTTTTTTTGAATTTGAGCTTTCTTTAATTTTTCAGTATAATTGCTATTTATGAAAAACTCAATTTTCTGTACAACTTCAATAATTATATCATAAATATGAAAGTACTTATGAAAACTTAAAATTTTAACCAACTAACAGAGTGTAACAACTAACATAATGAAAAAGTTTGAAAATATGGTGGACTCTTTTTAATTTGGATATTGATAATTCATCCTAAACTTAGGTATTCATTTTTTACACTAAACTCCACTTACTTACATAAAAATAAGATGCATTTTGGAGAATTTACAGTTATCCAAAGACAGTTGCAGGAAGTTACTTTTGGTCACTTGTACTATATCTGCAGTTTTTAAGCCCACCTCTTAATTGTAGAGATTGTCCTTCAACCCCATCCCCAATAACTATGCTGCCTTCACCAACTCCTCAAAAATGTGGATTTTTCACTTCTTTTGTGTGCAGAGTCAGTCCTTCAAATCCCATCTTCATTAAAATTTGTAAAAACAAAAACAATTATGAAAACTTTCTTAACTGTATTAAAGTTAGTGACCAAAACTTTTTAGTTTATCAAACAAAATTTGGTGGTTTTTAAGGTAAATTTCACTGCATATCAATAATTTCCATGATAAGTAGTCTTGTTAATTTATTTTCCTTAATAATATGTATATATTTTGTTAATTTTTGTCTATTGATAATTCAACTTTTTTTTTTTTTGCATATCCCCTTGAAATTTGAATTAAAGAGAGTCCACATACTATTAAACACAAAATAAAAAAAAAATTAAGTTAAAAGGTGCATATCATATTTAAAATATTAAACTTCAATACTATTCAATGAAACCTCTTTTATTTTTCTTCCCCTATCAGTATCTTGAAAAAGTATTTATAACAGCACAATGCAAAAATCACCTAACTATCTTTAATAGTTTCTGAGATAATGGGTAATAAATTTACTAAATTTAACATTAAGGATAATGCATTTTGGTTCCTTAACAGAAAACTCTGGCAAAAACCTTGCCTAAGACATGGGGATCAAACCTGGGCCTGCCAGTTGACAAGATGTGCTAGCAGCTATCTTATAATTTTTTATTATTAATGGAAGCTTTAAAAGTTGATTATAAAAACTGCTAGTTCAATTTTTTCTTGTAAGATTGATAGATAAGTAAATAAATAAAAATATCAGCCAAAACTAATCTATTAAACAAAGTTTCTACCTGTATAAGGAAATGGTTCGCCCAGTTCTTCATGTTTCTTCATTTCTCTAATGAAAATATCCATGAAGTCTCTTATGTGGTCACTGGAGTATGTAGCTAGATGTTCATCAATTTCTTTCTGAAAACAATCCATATGGTGATGCAAAGCACCATTAAAAGAATGGGATTATTCTAGTCATTGCATTTATAATTAATTTTTACAGCAAATTTATATATCCTTCTTATATTTATCACAATCGTAGCAGTTCAGTACTGAATCAGATGCCAGCTCATTGCTTGTCAACTGAGGGTCCAGGCTCAATTACCGATCAGTTAGGTTTTATTTTTAGTTTTTCCTTAATAAAGTGTGTTTCAGCTAACTTTAGATGCTAAGGACTCCATACTCATTTGCTTCACCATTTCATTTATTTCACTTATTTTCCCAAAAAGACCTTGCAGTTGACAGAACCTTAAATGCATAAAATAATAGCAATAACAACAACAACAGCAATTATAATAATAATAATAATAATAATAATAATAATAATAATAATAATAATAATAATAATAATATAAACTCATAGCAATTTGGAACAGTATGATGTGTTAGAGATGCCTGCAAGCCACACTAATAATTTAATTCTTTGTTATTTTGCATGTCATTAAACATATATACATATGCATGCCATAAAGAGTTATAAAGGAATATAAAATGGGTTTAAATCAAAAGTGTTCTAGTTAAAAGTTATTAGATTATAAAAAGTTGTGTTATTTAACTAACCATTGACAAATCTTTCAAAAGCAATCTTATCTATTTGTAGTTAAGTCAGTAATTTTATTTACCAAATGAAATTACACAATTTCATGGCTTCAGCAACTATTAAATAAAAATTGTACAGCATAAGCTATAGAAATAAGTATAATTAGAAGACAAGCAAAATACATATGTATCAGAATAACATGAACATAGGATAAATAGTTCAATAACTAATGCAGAATACAAAATATTGTAGCTGTTATTCCAATACTTTGTAACTCCAGATGGGAAAATGTTTTATGGTGAATAAAAATACTGATGAAATGTTAATTTTTTTCAGAAACACAAGTAGAATAATTTAATGCATATATGAAATACTCCTGGAAATAAAATTCATACATAACAGTATCAATTAGAAATAAATGTAAAAGTAGATTTTGCCATGCTGTTAATGTATGCTATATGGCATTATTATATTATATATTTATTATTATATAATTATATAATATAACTCCATATTACATATTTAACCCCATATATATAATTTTGGAGTAACAACGATGTTGAATGAAAATGAAAGTAATATTCTTTAATATATTATTAAAGCTTGCTAATGCATAATGGCATTTCGGAAATTGAAGTAACATGTAATAGAATTTTGCACCAGAGAAGTTATATTTTTGTTAGCAAATGCCAGCAAATTTGCTGTGAACTTTTCAGGCTAGAGAAGTATTGGTTTTACTTGTCTGATATCAAAATTCTTATCAGAGCTCTAATGAGCAAAATAGAAAAAATATTAAAAAACAGCAATGATATTTACCTTGATGAAATCAAGTAAGAAATTGTTCCCTTTATTCATTCCACTATAACCAAATGTCTTTGGTCCAAAGTAGCGCAACCATGGTGTGAGGGCCAGGGCACCCCCAGTGGGATCTCCAGATTGTTGGAACAGCACGCCAGCATGACAAACTTGACAAATTTTCTGTACATCTTTTGCTGGGAAAAGGTCTCCAGCAAATATAAACCAGAGTGCATTCACAAATATGAGATAAAATGTATCAGGGAAAAGAGTTAGTCCATCTTTATGCAAACTCTGTAAACAGAAGTTGTTTCAATTAATATTATGGTTATTGATAACAAATAAAATATATTGGGAATATTTCTGGACCTGTCTAAAGCTTATGATACATTATGCCAACTTGAAAACTTGTGATTCACATATTTAGAAAATGGAAAATAGAATGCAAATCACTGAGTCAATTTAAAAATATTAATTTACTACGTTAGCTTATTGTATACCCTTTTGGGGAGCTGCAAGTTTATCATCTATGGTCTTTAAATGGCAAAAGAAAATATTAGAATAATGCAGCAAAGAACATCCTATGCTCCCAGTAAACTAATTTTTAAGGAATTAAATGTTCTAACTTTACCTTTTATATATATATATATATGTTAGAAATGGTATATTTTGTTCATAATAATAAACAGATTTTTAGGAAAAATTAAGATTATCATGTTCATTACATTAGATGAGCTGGGCTAACACACTTAAAATATCATAGACTTAGTAAATGCATCAATTATGTGTCACACAGTGCAAATCTGCATAATAAATTACCGAACTCATTTAAAAGAGTTCAAACATAAAATTTAGCACATGTATTAAAATTTATTGTTAAAACTTAATTTTTATATTGTGGAGGAATTCTTGGAAACTAAGTTACACAGTTAGATATGTGTATATGTATTTGATACATTTATAGTTATGAATTAAAATATATACAGAAAAAGAGCATGTGGAAATTGAGTAGAAAGATGTGGGTGCTCTATATTGTGTTTATCTCCATTATTTGTTATTGTACATTACCTAATTTAAGCAGTTTGTAAGATGTATTAAATAATTTGCCTAAAACAGAGAATGCATTTTTTTTCATTATTATGCTATCACTAGTATTTTCTTTCTATGGCACTGAGTTCTTTTCCAGTCTGCATATGCAAGGCTATAACACATGAGAAATAACAAAAAAAATCATTGATATCAATATCTGAGTATAGGCTATGATAAAAAGAAATGCTATTGCATTATTTATAGCATTTGGCTGTTA
Source organism: Metallyticus violacea (assembly GCA_030762175.1). NCBI lineage: Eukaryota > Metazoa > Arthropoda > Insecta > Mantodea > Metallyticidae > Metallyticus > Metallyticus violacea. The sequence continues at coordinate 38,525,079 of CM060844.1, forward strand.
ATTGCTCTTAACCAAGGTAATTACAAGAGAATATTTACCAGTTCTTTCCTCCTACCATGCATGATGTCTATTATATCCTGTATCTGCTGTTCCATCATATTCTCCAGAGGTTTAAAGCGACGATCAAATCCAAAGTCTCTCATGTTCCTCAACATGAAGCGCCGTTGCTGTTCCCACATATTGCCATCTACCAACATTACCCCTACAGTAACAAGTAATTAGATTAAAGTTTTATTAATCATTAAACAGAATACAACATTAATTGATTTCATAAATTTGTATTACAAAAGAATATTAATAATCAAATTACTATATTAAAAATTAATTTTATACACACAAAAGGAATGAATCAAAATACAAAGAAAAGTATCTATACTATCTAAATCACTATAAAAATTAAAAAGTGTTTTTTAATAAATATTATTGAATTGCCCTTAGGCATATTTTGTATATTCTCAGATAAATTGTTAGATAATTTCAAGCCAACATATTTATATTTCTATTGTGTGTGCTTTTTAGTTGTACTGCTGGAAGATCTATATTGTGGCTATTACTATGCATTGGGACTATGAGTGACATCTTTTATTCCAATGCTCGTGTTTTCATTAACATAAACTAAACAATAAGAAATATAGATAGCTAAAAGGGTCAAAATGCTATATTTTTTAAAAATAAGTCTGGGAATATGTATTAGTTAAACTAAAAGTATATGTTAGAAGCCTTTTTCTTTGTCACTTAAAAACTGCATTAACACCAAAAGATTTAAAGCAGTCTACCACATAAAATGGGAGTAAAAAGAGCATGATAACTGACTTTAAATTGCTTGCAATAACTAATGAAATAAGAATATTATTTTGCATAATGAATGGAGGATGGATTATTTATAATAAAATATTTATGTGGTATTTCTATTATTTCTTTATTTCTTTATTCATTAACAATAACTTCTGCTGTTTGCTAATTCATTTTTCATTTAATTTATTATTTTTATCCTTTTGTATACAATACAGTGGTAGTAATAGTGCTTTTTTAATGGATGCTCTTTAACCAGGTCATCAGTGTCCCATTCAATTCAGGGTGTAAAATAGTTGATAAACTTTTTAGAGGTCTTTACTTTCAGGCTAAAGGTACTTTTAAATCTACAACATGGGACCCATGACTTTATTTCCCTTCCAAAGGAGGCCATGCTTTGGATTTTCATGCCTGAAAAAAATCCATTGACCCTAACTTGGATTAAACCTGCAATCTTGGGTCTGGGAGGCAAGTATGGTTACCACTAGATCGCCAGAACCTACTTATATAGGACATGTCATAACTATTATTATAAAAGTGTCCATAAATAATAAAAATTTATAGAAATTACACATGTTAATATTATGTACCTCTAAAATTCAGCATAATGCACAATGAATATTTATGATGAATATGCAAAATTTTATGACTAATTATTATATCTTAAATTAAAATGGCACAAAAGATCCATTAGACTATGCTGAACTTTTTTATTAATTTATTGTGCCTAATTATACTTTACAGAGGATATGTCATGATTTTTATTAAAATGTATCTATGAATGAAATAATGTAGAAATAGTATACACAAATAATATATACTTCTTAAACCATTGTAATTTATGCTGTGAATAACAATGCAGATAACTAATTATCTTACATTAAAAAGGCATGAAGACCTCCCAAGCCTATGCTTAACATACAGAGGTTTGAATTTATTACATTTCTTTTGCTGTACCCCACCATTTTTTGTTTTTTGCTTTACATATAAATTCCTCCACATAATAAAATATATGGAATTCATTTTTTTGTTGGTTTGATTTATTGCCTTGACTTGTTTTCAGAAAGACAATTGTTGAAGTACCTATACAGTATGTTAAATTTAACATTAATTTCTTGTTGGATCTAATACAGTGAAGCAATTAATTTATTCTTAATTAGCTAGTGAGTCAATTTAATACTCTTTTACTCTACTTACCATTGAATTATTCAGAACATGTTTCACAGGCTTTTGCCTGCATCATCAGCTGTGAGTCACTAGCTAATTAAGAATACCTATACAGTATTTAATTAAAAAATTGGTTAAACTTGTTAACCAGAATTTTTGACTTGATTGAACAAGCTTAATAGTTGAGTTAAAATTTTAATGTTCTAAATACTATATATACCATAGATATAGCTGAAGAAGTTTGGGTTTCACAGATGCATTTTCAAATCTTACTCAAAAAGATATGACGTACTAAGAATTTAAATTCTATATAAAATTGGAAACTATTAATAATATTAAATGTTATAAATCTAAGTGACCGTAAAAATTTAGTTACAATAGCTTGCATTTACCTAATAACTTTCCCAATGAGCGTTCACGGGCAATAAAGGTATCCATTCTGCCATTGAACTCTGGACGTGTGAGGACTTCACGTATATTATTGTAGTCGTTGACCACAACTGTAGGGAAAGCACCTAGATAAAAGCCCATAACCTTGGTGCGATATCTGCGTGCCATCTTATCCATGGCAATATAGATGTACTTGTAGTCCAGGAGTAGCAGTAGCCAGTAGCTGCCCCATATCGGTAAACGAGGTGGACCTGTAACAAGCATATCTTACTTTCTACAAGAAATGTGCTAGGTTGAACAGAAACGAGGTCTGACCTCCATGCTCTTTTTGTCAATCTCACAGAATAAGCAGAAATAACGAAGTGAGTTGACACATATACTTTGGAAGGATAGGAACACAGGAACACATAGTTTGTCTTGGTACAATGTGTTGTTTATAGACCAATTCTCGCTTTCGTCTAACACGTCTGTGTGTTTATTGTCACCGTGGATAAGATAACTGACAAAGCCTTTCACAAACTAACTGCAAGCTGATACCTGCACTTGCTTTATAGGTCTTGACGACCGACCTCTGTCAGTACGCAGTAGCGCTCTGCCGGCCCGTAACTCAAACAACCTGTCATATAGTATATTACGCCTATATTTTTTAAAACAGCGTCAGTTAGTTATTTTCCTTTTACATTCGAATTAATAGTTAGAATGAAATACATATTCTATTTTTAATAACTGAAAGCTATCGAGGCTATTTCATAATAATGCAGTTTATAAGCAATTTATGTATTAGAATAAAATTTGTATCATATCTATGTTATCACCTAACTGAGGAAATGTAAGTAATTGGTACTTAAACTTATGAAAGAAATGAAGCTACCTACCCTGCACAATTGTCCAAACGCCATAAACCTACATAAAATAAAACGTTTACAGACGAAAGCCCGTTCCTTTGATGCTCATTTATGCAGTATAATCCAAAATTCGTTTGAATTTCATTCCAACCTCCCTTCTTTGTCGGACTAATACCCAGATTCGTAAAATACATGTTCATTCTAGAGGGCAACAAAAAGGCCCATTTGTGGTCCATGAACCACAGTTTGAGAAACGCGATCTAAATATTTTGAAATTATTGTATATTTTTTAGTATTTATAAGCATACGAATAGAAGAGCTTTACGTTTTTTTTTTTTTTTTTTTTTTTTTTTTTTTACAAAAATTGTTATCAGTTATTTGCTCCCATTGCAGTTAAAGCTGTGGAATTCTGTATAATAAAAGTAAGATGCAAGGAAAAGGTCATTGCCTTGTATATTTCAGCACGTTTTATTTTGGATTTAATAGAATGAAATAACTAATGCTTTATGAAAAGTACTGCGTCTACTGTTAGGCTATGCTACATAGAACGGAACTATTACTACATGTGAAGATTTAAAAATAGGGGGGAAATGCTAAAATAGATATAATTTTTAATCATTTTACTCAGAACTATTTTGTATGACTTAATATTATACAGAAGGGGAATAAATTGTCAACATTAAACTATTAATTTTCATATTTGCATTTTGAAGTACCTTCTTCCATACGTGTAAATTAAAAGTTTCTGTTTTCATTCGAACGTTAGATTTATTTCATGTAATAAATAAAATAGCTGCTTGTTAGGTTAAGCATTTGTATAAAATGCTCAAAGGAAGATGTTACCTGGAGGAAAGTTGTCAGGACGCTCTTTCGCAGCGCGGTACAAGTAGATGAAGAGCAGAAGAACTAACGCCAAGATCAGCAACGGTGTCATGTTTGCTTCTCCTGACAGCGATGTATGCAGACTTCTAAGCCTCGCCTGAGACTGCCTTGCCACACTCCTCGCACATTTGATTATTCCTCTTTTACCAGAGCGGCCTGTGTTACAAAACATGCAACAGAGATAACGCCATCCTATGTCTGCCCAATGATTGGCCTAGGACGAAGTTTCAGCACAGCCATTAGCATTGCCAGTTGTAAACTTTAAACAGTAGCAAAACGTTGCTTGAAAAACAGCTACGATATACTGAAAAGTTATAGGCTGTATATATTACACAATATATAAATAAAATTACATGTCATTTTTTTAACAATACTGAGGAAAGTGAACACATCTTTATAGTAAATTTCCTCCTTTCCTCTGAGAATGTTCCAAGAATTACAGTACAATTATGCACAAAACCTTGGTACCGAATTCTATATATACTTTATACAGTTTTTTCAAAAATAATGCTTAGATAATATCAATAAATATTACACTAGAGGTTTTTGAAGAAACGGTTTGGCATGCCAGCTCTTATACTTTTGAGAACATGTTTTTATGAAAATTGGAAATTGATGTATCGCTAATTAGCACTTCATTTGTTTTACATATGTGTATATTACCATGGCAACAAAACAATTTGCCGATCCTGGTCAGTCCTGGTGGTCTAGTTGTAACCATACCTAAACCTAAATATCGCGGGCTCAATCCCGACCAGGAACCGATGAATTTTTTCGGGCGTAAGAATCCTAAGTATGGCTTCCTTCGAAGGAAAGTAAAGCCGTGTGTCCCATACCGTACATTTATGGAACGAAAAAGAACCTCAAGCCTTAAAGACAAGGCCTCTGAGCAAAATTTATTGGCCATTTCACGCCCTGAATTGAGTGAGACGCTGATGACCTGAGGTGTTAAAAATCGTCCATAAATAAACCAAATAAAAAACAAAACAATTTGTTGATCAATTTAAAGTACATAGTTATAAATGCAGTTTTGTGTTAAAATCAACATAAAATAATATTTTTAAGAGGCAATGAAGAGAATCTGACGATGATAGGAACTAGTGATACAAAACGCAAGTATGCAGCGGGGGTGTAAGTAAATGTTAGTAACTGAACACTTGTAAAAGGAGTTTGTGCTATACTTTAGTCATTGCCAGGCTGTAAACAGAAAAAAATTTGAAGGTCTAATTTAGCATATATTTAATGGGTTAGTTCAAAGACTTCAGTTTATTCATGGAAATCTTTTCTGTGTTTGCGTAGAAACTAGTAAAATCGTCATATTGAATTCTAAAATATAAAATGTTGAGGTAACATACAAATGGGTCATAATTCACAAGTCGCTTGTAGCTTGTCAAATTTGCATTTCAATATAAAATAGAAAGTGACGTTTAAATATTACATAATTACAAATTGCTATAAACAGTTGTGTACAACATGGAGTCAGCATACTTATTTCAAAGCGACCTTCATTTTCAATACACAAGTAACGTTTTTAAGTACAGATGCACATGTGGAGACAGAGATACATTTTAGGCTTTCACAGCCGGTGCTATAATTAAAACAATTAAAATCTTTCGGGCTGTTTAGCCTTGGTCCATGGATTCACATGCTACCATAGCTTTCACTAACTTCTGCGGTTGGCATCATCAGTGGAAATGAACAAGAACATTTTAAATATGGGGACAAGTCCTCGTGGAACCCTAATGCCTTCTACTTAATAAAAACAATCGAATAAGGCGACCCATTGTCAAATATTACCCAGTAATGTATAAGGATTTGTTTATTTAAGGACGCTCTTTAACATCTCAGGTCATCAGTGTCCCATTCTATTCATGGCGTGAAACGGCCGAAAAATTTTACTCAGAGGCCTTTTCTTTCAGGTTTGAGGTTCTTTATCGTGCGGTAAATGTACGACACGGGACTCCTTCCAAAGGAAGGTATACCTAGGATTTTTTACTCCCGAAAAAATCCATCGATCCTGGCCGGGTTTGAACCCGCGATCTTGCGTTTAGATGGAAAACATGGTTACCACTACACCAATAGAACCGACGTAATGTCTTAGGGTGATAATGTGATGAATTCAGACTCAACACTTAGATCCCGATTTTTTTCAATAAATTTTATCTTTTATTATTCATTGGAGTTAGATATGGGCAACGAGCAGGTCAATCATTGATTCCACGTCTACCATTCCAAGTATGAAATGTGTCACTCACAATATGCTTATGCACATTGTGTTATTACATTTTCTCAAATTGGTTGCAGAAGTTACACTATTACTGTTTTCCAATCCATTCATTACTTCATAAAACATATCAAATTTTCAGAATTAACAGTATGTAAAAAAAATAAAGTTCATTAATCTTACTTGCAAAAACTCCGGCCCACATAGCCATTCCAGGAGCATTCAATTTAGCTTGTAATATCAAATGTGGATTCTTAGAATCCCAGTGGACACAGCTGTGTCTGTTCACTTTCTTAAGGAATTAAACTAGCTTCAAAATAAATAAATAAATAAATAAAATGAAATAAAATTCAATCTACAAAATTCATAATTAACATAATAAAAATAAACAACAAAGCTTTAAATAAAGCATGTATTAATAAATGAATAAATCTAAATAAAATTATTATTATTATTTTAGTTATTATCTTGTATTATAGCTACTCCTCCTTCTTGAATTTGTTGGGTGAAATTGGTTTAATTAATAGAATAATAGATAAACTTATAACAAAAAATCTAATAAAACAAATAGAAATAAAAATCATAACTTAAAATAAATCTATATCTATTAGTTTAAAAGTTGCTTCATCAATCCACAAAATTGTCAGTTTTCTGTTATATTACGTACCACTCACAGAATTATGAGACCTTGGAGTAAAGTATTCACTTCACGTGCGAAACACCGCGTAATTTTATTTACACCAAATTATGATGTGTGATGTGTCTTTTTCAGAACATACAATTAGAATTAAGGAAGCGGCAAATTCAATTACACAAGTGAGATATATCAAGCGTTTAAAGACTGCCCTATTACGTCAAAGCTCGCAATCTATAAAGGTACGGTTTTTAAGGAATGCGCAATGCTGAGGTATGAACTGAAAATCTACCTACTCTGCCGGCCCCACAATGCACTGCGCGCTGTGAGTGGTTTTCAAGGATGTGCGCACAAGAGGCTGTATTGATACATTTGTAGGAAAGTGACGAAGAAAATTTGCGCATGTAGAGCGTGAAAGATTCAAATAAAAAAGTAGAAAACATTATTTTCTTCAAAAAGAACCGTGGAACAACGACTTTTTGTAAATGATACAAAATTAAGCGAATATTTCAGGCTGAATTTAGAGTTGTTTTATAAGTTGTTAAATTTTATCCAGGAGGATATTACAAAAATTTTTGCAATACATACAAGAACCCCATCAACCCACAGGAAAAATTATGCCTTGCACCAAGGTAATGTGATGTTATATTACCTGTAACTTACGTCAACCCATTAGATGACATTATCTCAATTCTCTTCTAATAACTGGAATAATTTGAAAATTTCGAATAATGAAACGAATTTCAATGGTGTTCTGCAAAAATATCCACAGGAAAAAAAGAATGTATTCGGATTTGAGATTTAAGATTCGTCCCACCTATAATAACATTGCATGTATCTTAGGAGAAAGATGAACTAAAATAGGCTTGTCAGTTATAAGCAAATAAAGACTCTAACTTTGAGGGAAAAAATGCTGTGTTGTTCATGTATAGCATGAAAAAGTTCCCATGAATTAAGTCGTGCACAAAATACGCCTTACATATTTAACCGATGTTTATACCACAAACCATAATGATGATAATGCGCTTCCCAGGCAATTATTGAAATAGGGCAATTTACATCATTATAGGATGAACAATGACATAACAAGTTGGGTCGTTTATTTAGAGCAATAGAAATTCAGCAGGATACGCTCTATTTGTTCTGTATGCATATGTAGTGTGGTTAATCAATACAAGAATAAGTTTACCAAGGCACTTTATTAGGTACTTCATTAAATCTGTATTAGGCACACATATCTCGTGCGTAATATTCCCAAAAGGTCATAATTACATTAACATTTTAAGCGTAGTTCGTTTGTTACAGCAACGAAACAGCGTTCAGAATTCCAATTTTACTTTCTAGATTTTAGAGAAACACACTTTTAAATTTAAAAACACCATATAGTTATGCAGATAAACAACATAAGCATAATTTTTCTTCGGTAACATTCTCAACAACTGGTTCTGATAAACTCTTCTTTCAGAATTTGAAACATGTAATTACAAGTTTGAATAAATTAATGAAAACGACTAAATGTGCACATGCGCAATAAACTGTTCCACATTTTAAATTAGGTTATAAAGAAAATAACTATTATAAATTATCAATTACAGCAAAAATAAATCGCGAATCAAATGAAAATTAAAAAAGAATAATTTTAAGTTTCCATTAACATTGCCTACTGCTGACAAAAGATAATCCGACAAGTAAGTCTGAGATTTTCTGAACAATTGTGACTTGGAAAGTGAAATAGAATTTTCATAAATGACTGGTAGATTCCCTTCAGTTTCTTATCAGTCTTTATTTGATTTGATTAGCTAATTCCTGAGGAACTCATTTCTGCTACTATATCTCTCATTTCTCTTTCCTTCTTTGGACAACTTTTGTATTCCTTCCTGAGAAAACGTCCAAGACCCGAAAATATGCCGGGAACACTTAATGATACACTACACTTAACATTAAAAGGACAAAGGTTTTAACATATGTATTGCTGCCTTAGTTAGAATTGTAGATTGTTTTTTCACAGAAAGTTTAAACCTTTATTTAACAGCAGAGTACATCTTGTTTACTTCTCATTTCATAAAAGGATGCTGAAAGCTGTAATTACAGACAATGTTGAAAACTAAAGTAGAGTTCAACGATTAGCGTTGTTGAAACTGCTATCTAGTACCTGTAAGTGAAGAGTTCGCTGTTGTACTCCTTGTTTACATTTAGTAGTTAACGTTAGGTACCTAGCAACTGTTCGAGCGGTCACATTGTTGCAGGAAGGTTGGAATATTCGTGCTGTGGCTACTGAGCTTAATGCACCTAAATCTGTTATTGATAGGACATGGAAGAGCTTCACTGAAAAAATACGTACTCTAGGAAACCAGGCCAAGATTGGAAACATAAAACGTTAGCCAAAGAAGACCTATATGTAATCACTTGTGGTCTTCGGCGCCGCAGAGTTACTGCTCAGGACCACAAAATGATCTAAAGACGACAGCTGTGTAAATGTCAGTGACCAAACAATAAGAAACAGACTTAGAGAAGCAGGCTCAAAACTATGAAGACCTCATAAAGTACCGAGATTAACACCTGCTTACACGAGAGCCCGACTGAGTTGTTCAGGAACACAGGTACTGCCAGTTTCCTCACTGACGCAATGTTTTGTTTACAGATGAAATCTGCTTTTATCTAACAAGTTTGCGTGTTTATTGTCGCCGTGGTGAACGTTTTACAGAAACAGCAGGAAAGGGTCAATCATGGTGTGGGGTGGCATCATTATTGATGGCCGAATGGACCTTATAGTGGTCGGAAACCACTTTAATGTTACCAAGGCACATTGCTGAAATATAACTAGAGCACATTATGCCTATTGCACTCCGAAAGGGTCCCAATTTGTTTTGCAGCAAGATAATGCTATAGGGCACACAGTAAGAGCCTAACCTTAGTCCCATTGAACATTTATGGGAGGAATAAGCTGGAGTAACGAGTCCAAGACAATCCTGTAGCCTCTGAGACTTC